>JARBWK010000016.1:24541548-24615542 GCA_030556195.1 Anolis apletophallus | reverse complement strand
ATATATTATATGGCTCTCTGAGTAGTGGGTAGGTAGATCATTTTGACTTGGTTGTTTTATAAATAGCTCGCATGCTGAAAAGGTGTCAGGAACTTCAATGCTTTCCAGTAAAGACGCTACAGAACTGCTGCTTCTTCCAGTGGTAGTTTATTGAAGACACAAAACCTATAAAGCTGAAGCACCCGCTTCCCATCACCACAATCCTTATATACTAATCCCTCCCCCATGCAATGCCTGGAGAGGGTTGCATCCTGACTCAGCAATCCCAGTGAGTCTTTGCATTACCCAGAGTTCCCTGGGTATTACATCATACCCCAGAGTCTTATCTAGACCAAAGGTCGTAGTCCCAGTATATTCAACTGCCAAGAAATAGAGCAAAGTTCATGGTTGAGTCATCTCTCTCTGACTCAGCAACTCAGGTGAAAGTAGTAGGCTCATGGCAGGCTGGGATCTGTCTCTGGCCCCAGGCATAGAGATTCTAGCCCTGACATAACGCCTTTCCTCCACCTTTTCCTCCTCCCCTGAGGAAGACAAAGCAACATTCAAAATTTTGGCATAATTGGGTTAACATATCGTTTAACAAGTTGCAATGAAACACAGAATAAATTTTCCTCAAGGCCCTTGGCAATATCAATCGGTACGTCACCTCATTCACTGGCTCAGCCACTCTGAATGGTCCCACATACTTTGGGCCCAATTTTTTCGAGAAGGTAACCCCAACTTTAAATTCTGAGTGGATAGCCATACCAAATCCCCCTTCCTTATACACATCACCTTCTTGTCGGTTTTTGTCACCAAATCGCTTGTGCAACCCCTGTGCCTTATGCAACGCCTCAGTTACCTCCTTCCATTCTTCTCGAGCCTCTATTGTACCATTTCTCCTTATCATCCTCCAGCACTCCTATACCAACTGGTAGTGGAACAACCTCTTGGCCAAATACAATTGAAAATGGAGTCCCTGCCTGTAGATGAGTGCACAGATCCGTTATAAGCCACTTCAGCGTAAGGCAACAAGTCTGCCCAATTACTCTGCTGGGCATTTACAAAAATTCTTAGATAACTACCCAACGATTTCTGCGCCCCTCCCAACTCCCCATTACAACAGGGATGATAAGCAGTTGTCAACTTCCGGTCTGCTCCTAAGGTTTCCAAGAACCTATCCCAGAATTTCTCGTGAATTGCACACCTCTATCGCTAAGCACCTGCTCTGGACACCCATGTAAATCGGTATATATGCTGCACATATAACTTAGCCAATTTTTCTGCCAAGGCAAGCCAGTTAACGGTATAAAATGGGCTTGCTTTGAAAACATGTCCAGCACAGTCCAGATATACCTATATATCCTTTACTAGGGGCAACTCCCCACAAAGTCGGTACCTTAATATGTGTCCATGGCCGCACCGGAGTAGCCACCACCTGGATCAATCCTGGGGGCTTAGCAGTAGGTACCTTCCCCCGTGCACAAGCCTCACAACTACTCACATAATTCTTACCGATGTCCTCATTCCTGGCCACCAATATCGGGCTTTGATTGCAAAGAAAGTCATGACAGGTTGGGAACATGATCTCCCTCAAAGCTCAGGTTCCCCATACCTGACAGTGTGGCTTCTCAAAAATGTTTTTGGTGCCCATATTAATTTAGAGCAGTGGTTCTCAACTAGTGGGTCCCCAGATGTTTTGGTCTTCAACTCCCAGCAATCCTAAGTAAAGGTAAAGATTTCCCCTTGACATTGAGTCCAATTGTGTCTGACTCTGGGGGTTTGTGCTCATCTCCATTTCTAAGCTGAAGAGCCGGTGTTGTCCATGGACACCTCCAAGGTCATGTGGCTGGCATGACTGCATGGAGCACCGTTACCTTCCCACCGGAGCAGTACCTATTGAACTACTCACATTTGCATGTTTTCAAACTGCTAGGTTGGCAGAAGCTGGGGCTAACAGCGGGAGCTCATGCTGCTCCCTGGATTCAAACCTGCGGCCTTTCAGTCAGCAAGTTCAGCAACTCAGGGGTTTAACCCACTGCACCACTGGGCCCCCTAAAATCCTAATAATTGGTAAATTGGCTGGGATTTCTGGGAATTGTAGGCCAAAACACATGGGCACCCATAGGTTGAGAAGGGCACCCATAGGTTGAGAACCACTGCTCTAGAACCATAGTATCTATCCATTCCAAACATCAGAATCAGCCTAGTTAATATGAAATGCAAGGAAAGACCCTGAAAGGAATGAAGGAAGGTTTATGTGCACAACCAATCTCCATGCATCCTGTGATGTTTTCTTTTATTTTCCTTCCTTCTCCCAAAAGGGCCAACTATTCCAGTTTGGATGTTTAAATTCATATGAGCTTTAAGAAGGCAAACAACACCAAGGGAGTCAATGGTCAAAAATGCACACAGGGACCATTTATTAGTATTCAAACACTGGCAATAAATCACCAACCTGGAATTTATTACTGTCCATAATATTTTCCCCGGAGATCCTGATGGATGCAATATAACAGGAGAAGCATAAACAAACAGAATTTTCTAGCTCTGTTTTCTTTCTGAATAAGCAACATGAAAGCCAATAGGTGTTGCACTGGATTTGAGTGCGGGCACCAGGGGTTACCTTCATACTGATTTATATTTTTTGTTTCATGTAACCCAGGTTTGGTCAACATAAAAAACAGGAGGAATGCTGCTGGGTCAGGCCATCTAGTCTAGTATTCTGCTTTCCATCGGGCCAGCTTTAGAATACATCCTCACTTACTGAATCATAATTTCACATAGTAAGGTGCACTCACAATGGAATCATACCTTCGTGGTAAGAATTTCCTAGAGGAGGAAAATGAACCGCATTAAGATTATCTAAATGTTTAAATCTGGTCGCAAACTTGTATAATCATACTTAAACATATAAGCAAGAAGCAGTTATCATCTTTTTCCCAGTTAACCCACCCATAAGTATTTAATTGGGAAGGCCAATGCAATCACAATCTTTTGTTTACTGCCTCCACAACACCAAATTCCCAAATTTGTGTAGGGCTAAAATTGCCACAAAACCCACAATATTACTGAAATTGGGCTATAATTGCCTAGCTCATACTATCTCCAAAAATCTCAAAGACAGCTAAAAATTGTCTAAATATAGTGTGTGAGAGAGAAAGAATGCGTGTTGATGGGAAAAGAAAGGATACCTCCCTCTGCTTTTGCATACCCCTAATTTAAGGCTGCTAATTGAAATAAAAAAACACTGGCCTCCCAACTACAGAGGTTTCTGTAAGGAATGGATTGTCTAGATCAGTAGTTCCCAACTTGTGGTCCATGGACCACCAGTGGTTTGTAAGAATGAAAATATGGTATGCGGCTTCACCAGTACTACACCGTTGTCTCAAAACCATGAGGTCTCACAAAACTCTCTCATAGTGCTGAGACAACGGGGATGTCGGGAGGGGAAAGGCAAAAGATTACTACTACCTACGAAAGATTACTACTACCACATCAGCTCTAGATTATTAAATATGGTTTTCTGTGGGCAAGTAGATGATGACTATTGGATGACATATGTTCTGTATCAGAAATTAGAGCTGATGTGGTCTGTCCAATGCAATTTTCTGAATCAGCACCCCAAATAACCAAACCGAATCTAAAGTTGAGCAAAAACTGATTCGTAACCCTTTTGGTACTAATGTTGGAGAATGGTCCCTGGTCAAAGTGGTCCCTGGTCAAAAAAAAGTTGGGAACCACTGATATAGATCCATTTCAGTCTGGTTTCAACACTGGTCATATTGATGGAAGGGAACTGGGCAGGAGGACTTTGTCCCTCTAGATCAATGGTTCTCAACGTGTGGATCCCCAGATGTTTTGGCCTTCAATTCCCAGAAATCCTAATAGCTGGTAAACTGGCTGGGATTTCTGAGAGTTGGAGGCCAAAACACCTAGGGAACCACAGGTTGAGAACTGCTGCTTTGGATTCTATGATGGTGGTGGTGGTGGTGGTTATGTTTGTTTATTCCCTGCTTTTTCTCTCCACAAAGGAGACTGAGACCAATTTGTCATTTGTTTTTGATATCATTGGCAATGGTATAATTCTGGGCCACTTCACTGGGATGGGACTTGGAGGCAGTGTTTTACAATGGTGAACTCAGAAGGTGGTGCTGAGAGACTCCTATTTGAATCTTTTGGCTAGAGTCAGCGAGAGTTTTGAAGCACAGTAGTATGTATATGTGAATGGCGCCTAACTCTACAATCCCGTCCCAAGACAAAGAAGTTGTCCTGGTCCTAAACTAATGTCTTGGATCTGTAATGGACTGGGTCAGGACAAACAAACTGAAACTTACTCCAGACAAGACAGAGGTGCTCCTGCAAGTCATAGAATACGGATTCAGCCAGCATTAGAATGGCCTTCATACTTCCCCTGAAGACACAAGTTCACAGTTTGAGTATGCCCCTGGTCTCAGCGTTGGACCTGGAGGCCCAGGTTTCTGTCTTGGCAAGAAGTGTCTTCACATATTTAAAATTTGTGTGCCCATTCCTACAGATGAGAGGTCTGGCCATGGAGGTGCATGCCCTAGTTACACCTCCTTTGCATGATTGTAATGCACTCTACATGAGTCTGCCTTTGAAGAGTGTTAAGAAACTTCAGGTGGTCCAAAGAGCAGCCAGATTATTAACTGGGGTTGACTAAAGGGAGCACAGAACTCCCTTGTTGTAACATGTTCATTGGCTGCCAGCTTGCTTCCAGGCACAATTCAAAGTGCTGCCTTATGACCTACAAAGCACCATATGTTTCAGATCCAAGGTATTTTAAAGGAATTTTAACTGACTTATTTTAATACTTGTAGGTTGGATTCTATTTTAATATTTATATTTTGTATGTTTCTAAACTATATAGTTTTTAAGGCTGTGAGTCTCTTTGGTTCCATGTCCTGGGAGACAGCGGATATTATTATTATTATTATTATTATTAGATACACAACAAAATTAGTACACAGCAAACAAGATCACTCTGCTGGCTGTTGTATTGGATCACACGTCAGACTCTTCCCAAGTGTCTAGGACTGTGTGATGTATCGGCGCATAATGTGTGCAGATCCAAGTAGGGTGGCCTTTTGTAGTTGACAAATGGTAATTTTGTCAGTGCTGATTGTGTTTAAGTGCAGACCAAGGTCTTTAGGCACTGCACCAAGTGTGCCGATCACCGCCAGGACCCCCTTAACTGGCTTGTGCCAGAGTCTTTGCAGTTCGATCTTTAAATCCTCGTATTGTGTCAGTTTTTCCAGTTGATTCTCTTCAATCCTGCTATTGTCTGGGAGTGCAACATCAATGATCCATACTTGGTTTTTTTAAACACAATTGTGAGGCTTATTATTATTATCATCATCATCATACATGATTTTTATTTTATTTTTTGGAAAACCATGGTTCTTTCAACGTTCAGAGACAAGTTCTATCTTTGTCTGCCTCCTAACAGTACTGAAACATGGAGTCTGTTTAAATCCTTTGGCTTCAAACATCATTGTTTTGATATGTCACAGTCAGTTATATCACTCAGGTGTTGTTACATTAATTTGTTTTGATGAGTCCCAGCAATGCTGTACCAAGCCAAGGAAATTCATTGAGCTACATAGGGAATGACAGAATTAATGGATAACAAAACAAAGCCAGATCTCCCAATGCTTGGCTTGATCTTGTTATGAATTGCAAACTTTCAAAAAAAACAACAAAGCTGTCATATCATTGGGTTGAGGTGGGAAGGGTCATTTAATGGATAGGTAATTGTTGCATCCTAAAGCATAGCACCATCAACAAACCCCTTGCCCAGATCATCCTGTGTATCCTGGCCCCAAACCAATGAGCAGGTGCAACCAAAGGGAGTCCGCAAAACCGGTATGCTCCTGATGACTCACTTCACATATAGCCAAATTTACATAGTGCAGTGGAAGTTCATGCAAATAAGAGTGGATCTGGCTCACAATATATTCTTTCCTCCAGTATTGTGTTGAAACTTAAAGAGAAGCCCAATCTTCATCTGAATGTTGTTGACTAGAGTCTACTCTCAGTTTCAATTAGACCAATTTATAATGATCACAAGAGTCATCTTTACGACTAATCTAGCCCAGTGTTTTAACATGGCCATCGTAATCTAACTATGTTTTAAATAAACTAATGTTTATTATTAAGTAAAAAGCAGTTTCCCGTAAAGCTTAATATTACACACCCAATATACATTTCAGCCTGTGTAATATGTATGTATGTAGATCCTACTCTATGCTGATGATCATGCCATCATCGCTCAAGCAGGGAGATTTGAAAAGGTTTGAGATGGCTCCCTACATCACCGTTTACCCAGTATTGCACCACCTGACATCCGCCGGAAAGTAGCAGCCAATAATGAAAAGATCAAGGCAGCGACATCTCCGGTCCACCCCTGTTTGAATATCAGCTAGCACACCAACGCCTTAAATTAAGAAATAGTTTTCTAAGATCTACAGAGATACTCACAGGGACACCTCAGCAAGTGAGAATCCAGAAGTGGCAGGCTAAAACCCGGAATCTCAATTAGTGGCTGAGACCAAATGAGAGACTCCCTTCTGGGGACACAGAAGACTGGGTGACTTGGAAGGCACTCAACAGACTGCACTGTGGCACCTACCGGACATTCCCATTTTCCAGCCTCCACCATTGATTGCTTACAAGCGGACAAGGAACTTGAAGGATCATCTAGTGCACTCATCTTTAAAGCTCACTTTTTGCCGCGGCATAGTCTCACCAGGATGCAGACCTTGTGGGGGGTGTTCCTCATGTCCGCAGGTGTTTCAAGAGAAGGAGATCAATAATCTTAAGTCCCATAAACCTCTGAAAATCCGGGATTACACAAATTGCAACTCGGAGGGGTGTGTCTACGTCATCAGGTGTGGGTGTGGCCTACTCTACGTAGGCCAATCGACATGCCCCCTACGCACAAGAGTTTCGGAACATCATTCCAGAATACGCCAAAAATATGACAATACCATCCTATATAAACATTTCCTCACACATAATCATTCCCCTGAATCATTCAAATTTGCAGGATTAGAAAAGGTGAAGATCCCAGCCCACAGTGATCCACAATCAGTATTATTAAAAAGAGAAACCTGGTGGATCATCACCCTTCAAAGCGAATTTCCGGTCGGGCTGAATGAGCCCCTCCCACTCAACGCCCTCCTTGCGTGGGATGCCCTCTCACAAACAACAAAGTGTTATTTAACCAGCCACTCAGGCCACCCTTGGGGTCCTCGGGAGCACGGTGTATGCGAGACTCTTCCTCCACCATGGTATGCCAAATGATGCTTATGATTGTATGCTTAGCCAGCCAGGTTTACATGCAGAGATTAGACTACTATATGTTGATTGCTATTGATTTATATTTCAGTATATGTATCCCATGACGCTGCGCATTCTGCTGATTTAACTGCCGCTTGGGAAAGCCCATAGAGCGAAATGGATCGGGCCTTGCAGATCGACCATCGCGGCCCCTCCAGCGTCCCAAGCAGTTAATGCCAGTAAACCTTTCAGCAACAACACTGTGAATATTGGATTTCATATTCGGGAACTTTATTTTTCACGATCAGGATTGTGTGAATCTTGGGATTATTGCCCATTTGGGCTGACCAGTCGGAGACCGGCATTGAACTGTTATTACAGCGCATTTATTTCTGTTTCATTGTATCCCCTCCCTGGTCTATTCCCCCACATCCGACAAACTCTCGAATTGTTTTCCAAGCGTTTATTTTGATACTCATGTTGCGAGGTTTACTTCTTTGTAACAACTCATACCAATTTTGGTTGTGCAAATGCAATAATATGTATGTTCATTAACTCTACAAGAGTTTGATTATATGAATACATTATATTATATATATTCTTACAGTCTTTCAGTGTGTTTACCACAGGATGCAGAGCCAACCTTAAGAAATGGGGCCACAAAGTGGAGTCCACGACATGCGAATGCGGAGAAGAGCAGACCACAGACCATCTTTTACAATGCAGTCTGAGCCCTGCCACATGCACAATAGAGGACCTGCTTATAGCAACACCAGAAGTACTCCAAGTGGTCAGCTACTGGTCAAAGGACATTTCATAGAATGCCAAGTTTTTTAAAACTCTGTTTTTTAAATACATTACAACTGTAGCCTTTGTTCGCTCCTGATATGATAAATTTAAAAAGTCTGTATGTAATATTTTCTTATATGTGTGTGTGCTTGTGAGTGTACATTGCCTGAAGGTTGCCTGAGTTTACCCCAGAACCAGTTGTCAGTAAATTCATGTGTCATTCACAAAGGCAGCCAAATTTTTTTGACAGCTGTTCATTTGGGCATAAACATTCTGTTTATTGGGTTCTTGAGTTCTATATATTTGTTTGGGTGATTATTTTAATGCTTTATATATATTTTTCTAATTATGAGCGACATCTACCTACTTTTTAATGAGTGTCTTGACAAGGAGTTAATCCATCTGAAGTAACTCAGCTGCCCTCTACACTTCCCAGCTACTTCACTAGAAGACATTAAATTATCAGCACTTTGATGGAGGTTAAGGTTAGGGCTACTTGCAACATCTATAGTGTCCTGGAAAAAGTAGGATATAAATTATCCAAGAGCTTAAACCCAAAATTGCAGACATGAACTCAAATTAATTATGAACAAGATAGGTTCAGTTGGTCTGTTCTTAAGTTGAATTTATATGTAAGTTGAAGCAGGTACATTTTTAAATGTGTAGTATAGGGAAGGAGCTCCTGCTGAGCTGCTGAACTTGTTGACCAAAAGGCTGATGGTTCAAATGCAGGGTGCGCTCCTGCTGTTAGCCCCAGCTTCTACCAAAACATGCAAATGTGAGTAGATCAATAGGTACTGCTTCTGCAGTAAGGTAACGGTGCTCCATCCAGTCATGCTGGCCACATGACCTTGGAGGTGTTTATGGACAACGCTGGCTCTTTGGCTTAGAAATAGAGATGAGCACCACCCCCCAGAGTGGAACATGACTAGACAATGAGAAACATTTATTTTTTATAGTATAGGGAAGGGTCAACACCTCTGTGAGGTTTCCTTTGCCTTCTGTGCCCAAGTTCAGAAAACTTCACCCCACTTTCTGTCCCTGTGAGAATTGGATTTTGGAAAATGTGGCTTGCTGTGGAAACAAGGATTGGAGATAAAGCTTTAGTGGAGATATCTTTCCCCCATGACAGAGCCGTAGCCAGGATATTGTTTCGGGGCTGAGTTTGGTTCGGGGGGGCTGAGACTGGGTGGAAGAGGGTCTACCTTAGCAAAACTTTTGTATTGTTATCCCAATAACCCCATTAATGTGGGATATAATGAGCATGGTGATCAGATCATGATATGAATAAACATAACAGTTTAAATAATGTACCACTAAGGCCTTTTCGCGGACCACCCTGAGAATTTCGGGGGGGGGCTGAAGCCCCCCTAGCCCCCCCCCTGGCTACATGCCTGCCCCATGATAACAGATTCCGGATTGAATTTCCCTTCCAAGGGCAGATTCCTCTTACTTCCTGTTGTCTCACCCACATTCTTAACTCTGAGTCATTTGTAAGTTGGATGTTTATAACTTGAGACTGTCTGTAATTAGTTGCCTTCCTCACAAATTTATTTATTTGCAACATTTCTATATCACCTTTCTTAGCCCAGAAGCGACTCAAAGCGGCTTTCCAACCAGGCAACCATTCAATGCCTTCCACAATGTGTAACAACCCCCGCCCCCAGCATTTAATAACAGAGTTATAAATACATATTAAAACATTTTAAAACATATAAAAACTATACATTCACTATTAGCCTCATTGTCCAAAGTCATAGTCAAAGCCGTTCCCGTGTTTATCTATTTCACCAGATTTCCAAAGGCTTGATCAAAAAGCCATGTTTTCACTTTCTTACAGAAGGTGAGGAGGGAGGGGGCTAATCTAATATACTTAGTGAATGAGTTCCATAGCTGAGGGGCCATCACTAAGAAGGCTATGTGTCTCATCCCTGCCAAGAAGCCAGGACCGAGAGCAGGGCCTCTCCAGAAGATCTTAATTTCCAAAATGGTTCATAGTGGGAGATACATTTGGACAGGTAAGCTGGGCCAGAGCCATTTAGTGCTTTATAGGCTAAAGCCGGCACTTAGAGTTATGCTCGGTAGCAGACTGGCAGCCAGTGGAGCTGTTGTAACAGGAGGGTTGCATGCTTTGTGTACACCGCACCAGTAAAGAACCTGGCTGCCACTCATTGGACTACTTGACGCTTCCGAATAGTCTTCAAAGGCAGTCCCACATAGAATGTGTTACAGTAGTCTATTCGGGATGTAACAAAATCTTTTTTTACCTATGTGAGATTCTTGCAAAAGGAATAAACTACATTACAGTTTTTAAAATAGTGAAATATTTTGGATTTCTTCTGAAATGAATTTACACATCAAACAATCTGAATTAACAACTGTAATCCATTATAAGAGTGACTCACACCACTATCCATAGGCTTTACTTTGGCCTTTGGGGGCAAAGTTTTCATCTCCACTAGTTTTATGGTTTGGGGAACTTCCTGCTGGAAGAGCATCCCACAGAATTTTGAACGTGTATCTCTTGTGTTCTATCTAGATCCTTCCCATACTTTTGATGAAATCTTTGACTTTTCATATTGTATTCAGATTAAATATTCTTTGTCTATATCTCAGTGAGACTCGTTCCAGCGTCTTCCAGTAGAAAAGTATGCCAATGTGCTTTAATTTGTCAGTCACGAATAGTCCTTCCTTTTCCCCCCAGCAAACATGGTGGAATGTCCTTAAAGATGATCTCTTCTGACAATTTTGCTGAAGCACATCGTCATTGGTTTGTCTTCTTGCAAAGTAGACCGTGATGTCATGTGGCAAACTCTTCTGTTTGACAACCCAAGAATTCGAATGATAAGCCTTATCCATTCCCAAGTTATATCTTCTCTTCTTCTCTGCAGATGTTCAGCCAAGACATCCACCATTGTGGTGTAGAGATATCTCTATTCTGCCTCTTTGGGAGAACATGAAATCGTAAACATTTCTCTCTCTCTTTAAGATACAGCAATGCTATATAGCATCTAGTCCTTGTTCTCTTTCTGGGTTCACTTTCTTAACTCCCTTCCACACAGCTATATAACCCAGAATATCAAGGCAAATAATCCACAATATCTGCTTTGAATTGGGATATCTGAGTCAACACAGCCATATAATCCAGTTCCATGTGGATTTTACACAGCTGTGTGGAAGGGGGCCTTGGTAATGTGTTGACATTTCAGAGTCTTTTCTACAGGTGTGTGCATTTTTAAATTCCTTTGCTTCCTTTCTGAAAACATTTGAATTAAGATCTGTTTTATTTCCTTAAACTCCTCTTTCAAATCCAGTTTATTTTCTTTCTTCACACCTGGAGCTATAAATCCTAAACTAAAAATTGTTGCAGTTTGGGATTTATTCTGCACAAAATGTAGACATGGTTATTTTGCATAGAAAACAGCAAAAATACACAAACAGGAAAAACTGGGTACTTTCCATTATCCTGGCAGAGAACAAAAGGGGGAGCTAGACAGAGGATAGTCCATTGAAAAAGTTGGAGGAAAACCATTTTCCCTATTTTCACTAGTTATTCCCCACTCAACCACCTCCATTTCCCCTTTCTTAAACAAGGGTTGTTTTTAGGACAGGGACATTGGTGGGGGGAATAACAGGAAAGAGAATGGTTTTACTCTTTCAACCCTCACCCTTAAAATGGACAATTCTTCTCTGTCTAGCACCCCCTTTCGTTCTCCGCCCAGATAATGAAACAATACCCAAAACTGTTTCTTGCACATATAATAACATTGTGGCACAGCTGGCTGGGAGTCAGCTGCATAAGATCTCTAATGACCAGAAGGTCATGAGTTTGAGGCCTGCCCGGGTCAGGGTGAGCTCTCGACCAATTGTTTAGCTTGTTGTCTGTCTATATATGTTGTATGTCTATGGCATTGAATGTTTGCCTGTATATGTGCATTGTGATCCGCCCTGAGTCTCCTGCAGGGTGAGAAGGGTGGAAAATAAATGAGGCAAATAAATAAATAAATAAATAATTTTATTTACTGTATATTAATAACACTTTATTTATATTCTGTTCTATCTCCCCAAGAGGACTCACAGCAGATCAAATACACATATACAGCAATCATTCAATGCTGTTTAGATAGATAGGAGAAAGTCAGACAAAACAGAAAGGAGCCATGTTGTGTCATCATCCAGCTTTTTGGCGCCTTTGGAGGTTGTGTTCAAATCCAGCCACAGGGGGGTGCTGTCACCCCATTCTCTATGACGAAGAGCCATCAGGACTTCCTCCTTCCTTTTGGTCACCAGGCATTTTTCTGATCTTTTTCTTTATGGTGTCGTAAAATACCCCCCCCCCCTACTTGTTTTTGTAGTGCCTAATCTCTTTACTTACAGCTCAAGCTGTTTACAAACTTCTTAGGTAAACACTAAACAGTAAGCTGGGCTAACAGTTGGCTGCTCACACTGACCCAGGACTTTGAACGGGCAACCTTTCAGTAGGTAGATCTTATCATTGCTGGTGATTTACCAGCTGTGCTAAAGCCTACATGCAATATTGTAAAGAATAAGGTTCTCAAATTTTATCCAAAATGGTATGGTTTCCCAAGGTTTTTTCTCATGAAAAATAATATCATTAAAGTTACTCATTGCTTTCTTTAAGAAGAAAAATAATGAAAAATTGCATACCTTTTTAGGAGCAAGCATAGACTTCTTCTGATGTGGGATCTCAAAAACCTTGTGATGCAATGATCTGTCAAAAGAATGTCCCACTCCATGGTTCTCTTCCAATGCTGTGATTCTAAAATTCTATGGGAATGCTTTACTTGTGCATTCCTGCATGGCAGGAATTTGGACTGGATGACCCTCATGTTCTCTTCCAATGTGATGATTTTATGATTCTATGAATTGTTCATCTCACCATAATCTATTGGAAAAGAATTGGATAAAGGACAGAGTAAAGGAAAAGCTGTTATGCATGAACAATTGGAGGGGACGACTCAGAGTGGCTGACAAAGGCAGCAATTCGATGTCACAGTATACAATATAAAACCATAAAAATATACAGCATTAAAACAGTAACAGTTAAATTAAAACAAATAATCAACAGTCAATCAAGTCAAAAACAGTATTCTGTCCACAAACCTAGATTAGTACACAGTACACAGTAAGCCATATCCTCATCTGTCGACTTGCCGATCCAATTCCAGTCAAAGTTCCATTGTGCTATTGTGCGAAGGCCTTGTCCCATAACCAAGATTTTACTTTTTTCCTGAATGCTAGAAGGGATGGGGTTGATCGTATTTTGCTTGGAAGCACATTCCACAAGCGGGGAGCCACAGCTGAGAAGGCCCTGTCTCTCGTCCCCGCCAGCCGCATTTGAGATGTTGATGGGAGCGAGAGCAGGAGCAAGCAGGTGGAAGCAAGAGCAGGGCCTTGTTACTGTCAGGCCATCCCTCTTAGCTCGATGGTCCTCCAAGTGGAGTGTCTTGGCAGTGGGTCAGTTAGTGGCTGTGGAGCCCTATTCATGATCCACATGTTCTCCCGCAGTAAGGACATCAGTTTCCAGGTGGAAAGTGGTCCCAGTCAGGGTTGGCTTGATGTGCCTTCCTCTTGGCACATTTCTCCCTTTCGCCCTCCATTCATGCCTCTTTGAATTCCACAGCACTACTGGTCACAGCTGACCTCCACTTAGATCACACAAGGGCCAGGGATTACCACATCTCATATGCTTCTGCAAAGGTGTTTATGTTTAGAGTGGCTTGTAGATCTTCTGAATGCACACCTGGGATGCATGCAGTCTGAAACTGGACACATCACTTTTCTCTGGCCATTCAAAAATCACAGACAGTGAAGAGAATACTTTAAAACAATTTTCTTCCTTGGAATAGTTTTTTTTCAATCTGCAGATTGAAAGTGGGTCATTTCCCCTCCCCGTTTTTCATTGCTTTATAAACCTGCATTTTAAATCACCTGCACAAAAGGGGAAGCAAACTATTGCTCTCTCAAAAGACTTCTCCTGGTACTTCACACACACATTATTCCACTTAGAAAAAGAGGGATTATAGAAAAGGGCAGCTGTGTTTGCCATTACTCTATAATGAATACCTTTGCAATGACTCAATAGGTTAACATGATCAGGAAAGCTGAGATGAGTCAATTTGGATTTAACACTTCTTTGAACCACAGATACTCTTTACAAGCTTTCATCCAGCCCAAGCTCACTACTATATAAGAAGTTGCATATCGGGGTGGGGTAGGGGGAACCTTTGGATATGATTGAAAACAGCAAGGTGCTTTCTCATAGGAGTGTTAAAAATGATGTGGAAAATACCTCACCTTTCCTTAAAATGTACAGAGAGGATGTTTCCAAGCAGACTAATAATAGAATACCTCCTCCAGTCTTCTCCCTAAGGGAAAACAAAACAGTGCTGATCTTGGATAAAAATGGAGCAGAAGATGCAGTAGGGGAAATGGAGGATAGAACAAGTAAAGAGGTCGTACACTGGACCCTTAGTGTCCATGGGGAATTGGTTCCAAGAGCCCCCATAGTCACCAAATCACATGTGCTGAAATCACATAAGTGTAGGACACCATGGAGGAAGCAAAGAGCCGGCTCTCAGTGGCTTTCAACCTGTGGGTGCCCAGGTATTTCGGTCTACAACTCCCAGAAATCTTAGGATTTCTGGGGGTTGAAGGCCAAAACATCTGGGCACCCACAAGTTGAGAACCACTGCCCTACATGGTGATTGGTACATAATAATAATTATTATTATTATTATTCTGGGATTTCCAAATTCAGACAGACAAGAGTTTTGGGGCACAATACTCCTGACCTCACAATCGTGTTAAAAAAAACTAAATATGGATTGTCGATGTTACAATTCCAGGCAACAACAGGATTGAAGAGAATCAACTGGAAAAGATGACACGATATGAGGATTTAAAGATCGAACTGCAAAGACTCTGGCACAAGCCAGTCAAGGGGGTCCCAGTGGTGATCGGCACACTGGGTGCAGTGCCTCAAGACCTTGGCCTGCACTTAAACACAATCGGTGCTGACAAAATTACCACCTGCCAGCTGCAAAAGGCCATCTTACTGGGATCTGCACGTATTATTGGCCGATACATCATACAGTCCTAGACACTTGGAAAGTGTCCGACGTGTGATCCAATACAACAACCAGCAGAGTGATCTTGTTTGCTGTGGATTCATCTTGTTGTGTTTCTAATAATAATAATAATAATGCTTTATTTATACCCCGCCACCATCTCCCGGAGGGACTTATGGCAGCTCACAGAGCACCCAAGGGTGCAAACATGCAAAATACAAAAAGTGCTAAGACAATAACACAAAGCAGTAACAACCAACATAAATATTATAAAACCCACCTGATTAGGATCAGTAAAATGCAACAGCAGCTGCAGAATATAAAACAAACTGTGATCAATCTCAGTCTCATAAAGTGTACGGTGAAAAATCTCTTGGTGTTCAAATTTCTAAACATGGTCAAATGCTTGTCTAAAAAGCCATGTCTTCAGTTCTTATGAAAAGCTTGGAAAATGAGGGATAGCCTAATCTCCCTCGTGGTGGCTTTCCAAAGCTGGGGAGCCACCACCAAGAAGGCCCTCTCTCCCACCCCCCAACAACTGCACTTGAAACTGAAGTGGGACTGAGAATAGGGCCTTCCCAGTATGTCTTATAGATTAGTACCTCCCTGTCAGCCTGGTATCAGGGTAGATGATGGGAAAGGAACTGATGGTTTAGTGGTGCTGGAAGAAGAGGATATGGAAAGGAGCAGAACAGAAGAAGTCAGTCAGGGAGATGGATTGGGGCTTGGCAATGTGGGATTTCATGGTGGAATGTTTGGAGGTAGTTAAGGCCAATTGCCATGAAATAGCTGCTTGCTGCCTCTGCCAATCACAAATGTGCTTCTGCAATGTGAACAAATGAACAGAAGTGATTGGTATCTTCATGCCCCCAACCACATTTCAAAGCATTGGCCTACCTTCTCTCCTCACTCCTTCTGCTCCCCTCCTTCTTTCCATATCTTATTTTCTTGGTGTAAAGTGGTGTGATGTAGTTATAGTTTGATAATGTAGGTTTATTCATTCACTAGCAGGAGTGTTGCCTCCAATTGCCATCTTTATTTGGGATCCATAGTTGGTTCAATCTGAAGATATGGAGCTTGTATATACGATGGACCCACTGTACAATAATACCTCTCTATTATAAAAGAATAGAACTCTGCAGAGTCTGATGTGACACCGAGTATGTGACATGGAGTACTTCCTCATTCTTCTGCACACTGCTGGAAGGTTTTATGGCATTGTAAATTAGTTAAATTAGCCTCCCCGCATAAAGTGGTACCTACATTTCCTACTTGACAGATGCAACTGTCTTTCAAGCTGCATAGGTCGACAGCAAGCTAGACTATTAATTGCGGGGAGCTTACACTGACCTGGACTAGCTTCAAACTCGTGACCTATTTGGACACTGTTGAAAAAATTGTGCTATTAAGTAGTTTGGGGGAAGTCCTTATTGTGATGCTTGCTTGTGTGGATGGCCTTTGATGACAAAAAGTCATCAAAGGCCATCCTAGCATAGTAAAAGAACTGGCAGAAGTAATCCTCTGTGGTGTTCCAGCCTAGCAGTGTGATGTCCCAGCCTAGTAGTCAGAGACAGGCGACAGTGGTGCTAGTGGATCAGTGCCAGGATGGGGAGGATGAATGGCCAGATGGGGACATTTCTGCAAATGGGGATTTGTCTTGGGATAATGACTGGCTGCATGGGTATTGGCCCGAGGAAAGGGTAAATGAAGATTCCATGGAAGTCAGTTTTGAGACAGCTAGCGAGAACTCCAGTAACCTTGACTCTCATGGGCAGGGGCGGTCTAAGGTAATTTTAAATAGTACGCGAACATTATTTTTAATTTATTTTTATTTATTTAATTTTAATTTATTTATTTATTTATTTATTTTAATTTATTTACTCGGCTTTTATGCCGCCACTCCCAACCGGCTCGGGGCGGCTCACAGCCAGAAGCAGACAATACACAATAAACAATATGTCAGGATCATGAAATCTGAGCTGGTGTTGCTCTGATTTCCTGACCTGCCTGCATTTGTTCTGGTCTCTTGACTCTGCTCACGAGATAAGATATCTCCAGGTGTTGGCCTTGGGAGGCTTGGGCCACACCACACCAACATGAGAAGCACAGACATGAACATTGCTGACTCAGGAAGGATATGAGGAAATATCCACTGGACATTGGGATTACTGGGTCAGAGGGGATATGATGCAACCTCTGCTGGGCATTGCATGTCAGGGGGGTTGGGCCTTTGG
Organism: Anolis apletophallus; assembly: GCA_030556195.1. NCBI lineage: Eukaryota > Metazoa > Chordata > Lepidosauria > Squamata > Anolidae > Anolis > Anolis apletophallus. The sequence goes on along the minus strand of JARBWK010000016.1, from coordinate 24,598,147 downwards.
GATGATGGACAGGTGATGGGGGTGTGTTTGGTATATAAGCTGTGTTTGTTCCTTGTGATGCCAGTTCTGGCATCAAAGGCGTTATACCTGGAATAAATCTCGTTGGATCAAGTTGCCGTGTGTGTGTGCTTGCCGTGTGCCTAAGGTCCCTACAGACGTATTGCAGCATTCATTGCAGAATGCCAGAACTCCCATATTACCTATCGTAGAAGAATCTACTGAGGGTATTGGAAGCCATCCGCAATGTTGAAACCCTTCACAGGAGTGGAGTGGGTGAGTCCTGAGCAGTTCTGGGACGCGGATGAAGACGGTGCCATGACGGGTGGATGGAGCATGACTGCCTACAAGCTCTGCGGACCATATGGGGAGGTGAGGACGGAAGTTGGTTTGTCCCAGCCTTCCTGGAAGGAGAGTGATGAGATTGTGGCTGGTCTGAAGCAGCCAGGGGCCAAGAGCCAACGCCGCCGTGGAGGAAGGCGTAGCAGAAGCAAACCTGCCAAAGCTGGTAAGAGCCAGGATGATTCAAGAGCCCCGAGTGAGGTGGAGCAGCAGCAGGCTTGGCTGATCCTGCACCGGCTGTTCCCTCACTGGGTGATGGAAGGATCGTCGGATGGTGCCCCTTCTTGGGAGAAGAAGGAGGAAAAGGTGCCCAGAGAAGTGGACTCGCAGGAGTTCGCTCAGATGGGCTATCAAGGAGCCAAGAAGGGCTCGCCCAGAGAAGCGGATTCGCAGGAGTTCGCTCAGGTGGGCTATCGAGAGGCTGAGGGGGCCTTGCCCAGAGAAGTGGACTCACAGGAGTTCGCTCAGGTGGGCTATCAAGGAGCCAAGAAGGGCTCGCCCAGAGAAGCGGATTCGCAGGAGTTCGCTCAGGTGGGCTATCGAGAGGCTGAGGGGGCCTTGCCCAGAGAAGTGGACTCGCAGGAGTGTGCTCAGGTGGGCTATAGAAGGTCCAGAGAAGATCCCAGAGAAGCAAAGTCTCAGGTGGGGTCTCAGGTGGACCGTGACAGTGTGGCCATTGGGGCTGCAGGAGTTGGAGAGTCAACTGTGCAGAGGGAGGCCCAGTCCGAGAATGAGTTGGACCGGGAGATGCAAAGAAGCTTTTGCGAGCTGCAAGAGTTGAAGAAAGCCCTGTGTTATGGGAATGAAGATGTGAGTACACTTCGGAGGAAAATGGATGCTTTGGAGGAGAGAGTCCGAAGGTTTCAGGAGAGGATGCCATGTCTCCTAGCCGAGGAAGAGGGGCGTTTTGACGATGCTCTGGAAAGGGAGAGGGAGGAGGGCCCGGAGGCCATGCCAGAGGCAGAGAGTGTGTTGGTGAGAGAAGAAGACACCTTTGCCCTGGAGAAAGATGCCCAGTCGGTTGCTTTGGAGGCCGAGCTTCTTGAGAGAGGAGCGGTAGAGGAATGTTTGGCCTTTGATGTCCTGGCTTGCAGTGGTGAGGAGAGCGAAACTGGTGTGGCTGCTTTGCCGGGAAGAAATGGAGATTCCCATCCAGTGAGCCAGGCCCTGGTTGTATATCCAGTGACGGAGGAAGGGCTGGAGTTGGTGAGTGTGCAGAAGGCTTCTCCTCTGTGGAGGAAAAGGGGAGCTACAGGATCCCTTTGTGCAAACTGTTGGAATTTCCTGGCTTGGTCTGCTGCTTTGCTCTTTCTGTGCATGGAAGGTGAGAGGGAAGAGAATGCTGCGGAAGGAGGCCAGGTTGTTTGTGTGTTCTCCGAAGTGGAGGAGGAGAAGGGGAGGGAAAAGCCCCTTTACGAAGAGTGTGGGCCAGCAATGCTTTGAGAGTCCTTGCCAGAAGGGGAGAATGATCAGTCTGGCCAAGTTACCGTGGAGATGAAGCTGCAGGGAGATAAGAATGGAATGCCTCCCGTACTGGAAAGTGAACAAAAGGCTTCTCAGCTTGCAGAGAAAGATGTGCCTGGGAAGTCTTTCAGCGTGTTCGAGCCTTCCAAAGAAAGCCAGTCGTCTGATGATCTTCAGCAAGAGCAGCTTGGCGTGGGGAGTGTTGCAGTGGAGGCCAGTGGTGGTCTGGAAGGAGCGCTGCCCGAGTTGGAGAGAGAGCGGAACCCAATGCTTTTCTGTGACGAGGAGGTGAAGGGTTCGAGAGGAGTTGTTGTGGCAGAGCTGTTCCATAAGTGTCCTTTTAGGACCCAACAAATCATGTCACTCGGGATGGGGTGGTGGTTGGAGTTTGGAAAAGGTTTGACCAGAGTGCCAATGAATGAACTTTGGACGACATCATCAAAGTGGCTAGAGCTTCGGAAAATGCTGAGCCTTGGAGATGAACTGTGGGCCAGTGTTCCAGTAACCAGTATTAATTTTGACTTTGGGAAAGAATGGCAACTGGGTTGTGTTATGCTTATTGTGGAAAATGTTGTTATATGAGGGATGTGTCCTTAAAGGGTTTGGAGCTGGGATGGTTTCAATATGGAGAAGAGGGGTCACTTAAATGTATTGCCCCAAATATGTGATAAGATAAGTTTATGGTAAATTGACCACGGAATGATAGATAGGTTGTGATATGATGTCTAGAGAGTTATTCATGCTGATGAGGGGTAGTATTGCATAAGTTTAAGATGGCTGATAATGTTGATGCAATACTCACATGTGTTATGTAGATTATAAATTGGAAAGGGCAAGATGATTATTTCATGTATGTAATATGGTTTGAGAATGTTTAGACATGCATCTATTGTTAGAAATGTTAGATGGGGATGATATTTCGAATGTGTATTATAGTTTAATGGTATAGATATGATATCTATTGTTCAACTGGGAGTGTCTTTTGAAAATGTATATTCCGTTGTTGTATTGAGGGTTTTGTTCCTGGTACTTAGAAGGATAGGTACAGCCTTTGTTGGGGCCTGCAATGATGCTAATTGCGGCAGGAAGGTGGAGGATAGGCTTTAGAGTTGGTTCGAGCTAGGGTGTCGACTCCTGTTGAATTTTCCAGGAGGGCAGGTTTGATTGTGCTTGTCGTTCCCTGGATAGATAATATTATGTTGGGATAAGTAGGTGGCTGACTTAGTACGCAGTTGAAAATTGCCTGCGTGGGGAGTTTCGGTGTTATTGGTATCTCTTTGCCAAAGTGTGGCATGAAGAGAGGGATGGCAAGAGGATTGAGTTTGTGTTGGTTAAACTTTGATAAGGTGTGTAGGTTGACACAGTTGATTTATTCCTGTGCAATAGGTTATTAAGTTGATTGAGTTAAGTTTGATATGAGTTATGATAGACTATATAGCGGGTGATGGCTGTATTGAGAGTTGTAGTTTGGTTAGTACCTCCTGCCATCGCAGTAGAGGGAGTTGTAGTTTTCCTAGGCGCTTTTCCCCAAGTGAGGGGGTAGTTTGTTCAGAGGAATAGAGTACTAGGATGGTGTGTTGGAGTTGAAATTGAGTGTGTGGAGGTCTGCTTCCCATGTATGTGATGATTAAATAGCTTAGAGGGCTGTGGTTTTCCGCATGGGAAATTGGGTAGTGCCTTTTGCCAAGGTGGCAAGGGTATTAGATTTTTTTTGTATGGTTAGCTTGGCACAGTTGAGTTAGTCCTGTGCAGCTTGTTGATAAAGTCAAGGTTATGTGGAGATTTAGATTGAGTTATGGGTTGAGAAGGCACGGATGTGTTTTGGCTGTTAGGAAATTGTAGTTTTGTACTTGGTACCTCCTGCTTTTGCAGTGGAAGGTTTTGGGAGTTATGAGGCTTCGAATCTTGATTGTGTGATTTGGGGTTTTTCTGGAAAGAAGCGCAGTTGATTTATTCCTGTGCGATGAGTTGTCAGTTTGTTTAAGTTAAGAGAGTTTGATAGGTTTTGTAGTGGTTGCTGGTTATATAGGGAAGCGTAGTTTTGTGGGTGTACCTCCTGCTATTGCAGTAGAGGGATGAGGTTGTTTAAGGGTTTTGATAGTGGCAAGAGAGAAGTGTAGAGAAAGATTGGTTTAGGTATTGTTATTGGAGTTCCTGTTTGAGAGGTTATAGAGTCTTGGGACTTAGATTGTGGTAGAAGGTAGTGAAGTTCACTTTGGATTGTGAGAAAGGGATTTGTGGTCGGTAGTGGAAGGCTGCATGAGTGTGCATTGTGAGATTAAGGTGCACAAGGCCCACATGTTTGGGAAGCTGAGTGTGGGAGCCGAGTGTGTCCTGGTTGATAGTGAATGTGGAATATATAGTTTAGCCCAAAGGGTGTTCCGATGGAGGTTTGGAGTTTTGGACCATGCAGTTGTTGAATGATGGGCATGGTAGTAGAAAGGTAGCGTGTAAAGAGTGCTTAGAGATGACTAAGGGTGGAAATTGGCCTTGAACAAGCTAAGCATTTGTGATAGAGGAATGTCTGGTTATCTGAATGTGTAGGAGTTCAGGGTGGTGTGTGGAGAGAAGCTCTGTCCCAATGTGTGTTCGGCTGAAGTAAGGCTGAGGTGGGCTCACTTCGCCTTGTGAATTATAGAGCTGGTTGTGACTTTGGTGGGTGCTGGGATAGGATTTAGATAATATAGAGTAGGATAGCGTTTTGAGTCCTTTTTTCCCACAGGGGGGAGGGGGAGGAGTATTCTGTCAGGATCATGAAATCTGAGCTGGTGTTGCTCTGATTTCCTGACCTGCCTGCATTTGTTCTGGTCTCTTCACTCTGCTCACGAGATAAGATATCTCCAGGTGTTGGCCTTGGGAGGCTTGGGCCACGCCACACCAACATGAGAAGCACAGACATGAACATTGCTGACTCAGGAAGGATATGAGGAAATATCCACTGGACATTGGGATTACTGGGTCAGAGGGGATATGATGCAACCTCTGCTGGGCATTGCATGTCAGGGGGGTTGGGCCTTTGGGATGATGGACAGGTGATGGGGGGGTGTTTCGTATATAAGCTGTGTTTGTTCCTTGTGATGCCAGTTCTGGCATCAAAGGCGTTATACCTGGAATAAATCTCGTTGGATCAAGTTGCCGTGTGCGTGTGCTTGCCGTGTGCCTAAGGTCCCTACAGACGTATTGCAGCGTTCATTGCACAATAAACATATACGCTCTAAAATGCAATACAAAATGCAGGATAAAGACACACGATAAAACATCTTTAAGCACATACAGCTAAAATAATTAAGGCGGTCTGGCAACATTGGCATGGCTTGAGGAGCTCTTGGCCTATACCTGGAAAGCCAGCTGGAAGAGATGCATCTTGCACGCCCGCCTAAACGGGAGTAGGTCATGGATAGCCCGGGTGGCTGGCGGAAGGGCATTCCACAATGTCGGCGCTATGACCGAGAAGGCCCTTCGGCGAGTGGCAGTTCTTTTAGCCACCTTAACAGAGGGAACGGCTAAAAGATTAGAGTCCTCCGAACGAAGTGATCTAGAAGGGTAATATGGGGTGAGATGGTCCCGCAGATACGCTGGCCCCAGGCCGTGTAAGGCCTTAAAGGTGAGAACCGACACTTTGAAGGCAATCCAGTGCTCAATAGGCAGCCAGTGCAGATCCTGCAAAATAGGTGTTATGTGGCATCCTGCTGGGGAGCCAGACAGGAGCCGGGCGGCAGTGTTCTGCACCAGCCTGAGCTTCCGGGTTACCGACAGAGGAAGGCCAACATAAAGAGCGTTACAGTAATCTAACCTCGAGATGACCGTGGCTTGGATCACCGTGGCCAGGTCAGACCGGGACAGGTAGGGGGCCAGCCTCCTTGCCTGACGAAGATGGAAGAAGGCAATCTTGCTGACCACAGAGACCTGGGTCTCCATGGTCAGCTGGGAGTCCAAATGGACCCCCAGGCTCTTCACGGAAGACGATGGGCATAACGCCGCACCGTCCAGGGTCGGAAGCTGGACATCCCCACCGCCCGGATGACCCGGCCACAAGATCTCCGTCTTCGCCGGATTCACCCTCAACCTACTGGCTCGCAGCCATCCAGTAACGGCTTCGAGGCAGCGCTGGAAATTATCGGGGACGGGGCCAGACCTGTCCTCCACCCTCAGAATGTGCTGAGTGTCGTCAGCGTACTGGTGACACTCAAGCCCATAACTCCGCACCAGCTGTGCAAGCGGCTGCATGTAGATGTTAAATAATAGAGGGGAGAGAATGGCCCCCTGAGGAACCCCGCAAACTAATGGGGAGCCCTCGGAGACCACTCCACCCCTCCTCACACGCTGGGACCGCTGGTGGAGGAAGGAGGTCAGCCATTTAAGGGCTGTCCCCCTCACTCCAGCCATGGCCAGGCGGTGGATCAAGAGATTGTGGTCGACCGTGTAAAACGCTGCCGTGAGGTCCAATAACACGAGTAGCGCAGACCCGCCTTGGTCGAGCTGGCAGCGGAGTTGATCTGTGATGGAGACCAGGACCCACGTAGGCCCTCCAGGCAAGATCTAACCAGCCAGGAGGGGCACGGGTCGAGGGAGCAGGTGGTAGGTCTGGTTGCAGCCACAATCTTATCAACAGCATCTGCGTCCAGTGGCCGAAACCGGTCGAGGGTGGGTGGGCCGGCGGAGGGCCACGGGTTTCGAGTTCCCTTACTGTATCAACCGTGGCTGGGAGATCCCGGCGGAGGTTCAGTATCTTGTCTGCAAAAAGCTCTGAAAAGCACCGGCAGTAAGGGCCTGATCACTATTTTTTGGGACGGTAGGGACCGTCGTCAACGACCGAATTACTTTGAACAGTTGGGCCGGGCGTGAGCTAGCAGACGCTATCGAGGCGGAGAAGTAGGCGCTTTTGGCCGCCTTGACAGCACGCTCATAAGCATCTTTGAAAAGCTTATAAGCTGATAATGAGGCTCCGTCACGGAGTTCCCTCCACACGCTCTCTAGCCATCTCCTTTCCCGCTTCATCGACCTAAGATCTTCTGTATACCAAGGGGATCGATGTTTGCGGGGCCTTAGAGGGCGCCTGGGGGCAATCTCTTCAAGAGCTCTAGCTAATGAAGAGTTCCAAGCTTGAACCTGCTCATCAACTGAGACGCTGATAGACTCCAGATCCCTCAGAGCATTCAGGAACCTTTCGGGTTCCATAAGTCTCCTCGGGCGAACCAAAATCTGTTCGGCGCCCTTGCATGGAGGGGGCGGTTGCTCATCCCGGATCCTTAGAGCACAGTGGTCCGACCATGGAACCTCTATTACGGAGGTTAGGTCCACTTGGACCCCCGCGCTGAAAACCAGGTCGAGGGTGTGCCCAGCTGAGTGTGTGGGTCCTGAGTTACATAAGGAGAGGCCCAATATCGCCATGGTCGATATCAGGTCCACGGCGGCAGATGGAGCAGAGGCTGCGTCGGCAATGAGCCTGGGGAACCTCAATGCCCACTCCGACACAGTCTCGAGCAGCCGCGCCAGGCTTTCTGCCGGTGCGCTAGGCGCACGGTACACCAGCAGAACAGCCAGGCTCTCCTGGGACTCCCACACCAAGCCGACACTTTCAAGCCTCGAGGTGGTAAGCGCAGGGATCGCTCTAAGGTGTAATCCATCACGGGAGAGTATTGCCCCCCCCCCGTCCCCCGTTCCTATTCTGGTGCGTGGCGACGTAGTCAGGGGGAACCAGCTCCTGGAGACAGGTGTTGTCGCTCTCAGGTGTTTTTGCCCCCCCAAAAAACCATTATTTTGGCGTCTCTTCCTTCCTTCCTTTCTCCCCCTTCACCCTTTCCTTCTCTTCTTCCTTTTCCTTCCCTTCCTTCATCCCTTCATTCTCCCTCTTCCTTCCTCTTCCTTCCTTCCTTCCTTCCTTCCTTCATTCCTTCCTCTTCCTTCCTTCCTTTCTCCCCTTCACTCTTTCCTTCTCTTCCTCTCCCTTTCTTTCTTTCTTTCTTTCTCTCTCGGAGGAGGAGCTGCTGGCGGCGTCGAGGAAGGGGGCCGGTCAGGGAGGAGGAGGCGCCGCTGCCATGTGCTGATGCTGCTTCTTCTTCCTCCTCCTCGCCGCTCCGCTCAAGGGGCAGAGGGCGGAAGCCGAGCCGGGGGCGGGGTTTGGAAGGGACCATGACGCTTTAGGTGGGAGGGAGGAGCCGTGGGCGCCTCCCCTTGGCTCCTCCCTCCCTCCTAAAGCCCCCATGCTGGCATGATGCTGAGGCCGGCATGATGCTTTAGGAGGGAGGGAGGAGCCGTGGGCCTCCCCTCTCCCCTCCTCCCTCCCCCACGCCGGCCTCAGAAGCGGCGATTTTGGCCACTTCTGAGGCCGGCATGATGCTTTAGGAGGGGGGGAGGAGCCAAGGGGAGGCCCCGCCCTTGGGGCCACTGCTGCGCATGTGCGGCATCGGCTCCAGAGGTGGGGCTTTCCTTCCTCCTCGCACCTCTGCATCTAAGAGGAAGGCGAAGGGCCCAAGGATGCGTCGGCGGCGGGGAGGGGTAGGCCGGGGCCTACCGATGCGCCCGGCAGGCGGGAGAATTCGCCCCATCCCAGCCCTTCCAAGATGGCACCCTACGTGAGCACGTAGTTCACGTATACGGTCGGACTGCCCCTTCTCATGGGAACTTTACTCCCTTGCCAGCTGAGCTCCCGGGAAATAGGGAGGAAGAGCTTTCTCAGCAAGATATGAGTCCACCTGGGCCTGCTAACGAGTTGTTGGATTTTGATAGAAGGGCTAGTATCAGATCCTCCCGGAGGGATTGGAATTTGTGACGGGGAATTCAGTGGTCCCACAGAAAATAGGTTCCTTTAAGAGACTGGCCCGGGGAAAATCTCACCAGAGCTGAAGCTACATTTGGCTTGGATTGTTCATGCTTAAGTTCCCAGGTTCAAGTTGGCTGCAGGAGCGGGTTTGTCCTGCCGAGCTACGTTCCCGTTTAACCGTTCCCACGGTTTGCTTTGGACTCTTAAGTTCCTGTTACGGCCGCCGGAGCGGCCTCCCATGGTTTTGGATTTGCTTTCCTTGGGATTTACTCCAGTTCAATCAATCAAAACTTTATTACGGTCACAGACCAGCACAAAGCGGGCACAAGCGCCCATTTAAGGACTTCCTCCAGTTTAAGGACTTTACAAGTTTTACCTTTGGACTTACTTTTTGCATTACTTCTTTCCTCCTATGGACTATTCTTATTCTAAATAAAAGTATTTAACAGAGTTTGCTTGTATGTGTGATCTAGGGGGTATGTTCCAGATCTGAGGTGCAACATCCTCAGAATGACTGGCAATAATCTTTGACCAGTTCTGGAGCACAAGAAGAGAAGGCCTATCAGTTTGAAGGAAGAGAAATTGTGTTTCCATCTTCAAAAAAGAGTGAAGAGAGAGGAGGACAGAAGACAGTTCCACCTTGTCTCCTGTGCTATTCTAATAATATAATATAATGTAATATAATATATTATATATACATATAATATTTATAATATTATAATGTAATGCAGTATAATAATAATATGATATTATAATTATATATTTATATTACATGTAATATTACTAATAATATTACAATGCAATGGTATAGTACAATATAGTAATATTTAATACTGATATTGTACTATGCTATATATATTGTGTGTGTGTATCTTGTAAGCTGATCTAAGTCCCCTTTGGGGTGAGAAGGGTGGCATATAAATGTCGCAAATAAATAAACAAATACATAGGGGGGGGGAGACCCAAACAATTGCCACGCCTCCCTGCAGTATTTGGTTTTAGTTCCCCATATGTAGTACCATACTCTATGTGTTACTTATACTAGTGCTGAACAGACAAAATGTAGATAGCAATACAATTGCAAATATGAGAAAGATGGGACCTGTCATCTCTGCATTGAGTTTTTCTCCTCACTTGCTTAATTTGTGTTATGTTTAATTGTAGATAATAGGCTACATGGAGTTAAGGAGCACCTTATTTCTTCCTCTTGAAAAGTAGCATTTTCATTTAGGTAACTGAATAAATAGTCAATAATAACAATAATTTCAACATATTCTTTGATTTAGATTCAAGTAAGCTGTTTATTAAGCATCTCTTTATTTTGAAAGCTTAACAAAGAACTATTATATTAAAAGGTACAGTGTTAGTCATGTAATTATACATCAGAGTATAATTGCTTATACTTACTGAGATCACGATGAAACTTTCAAAATAGCTTAAACAGATTTTTTTGAGATTCCACTGACTGTTATGTGAGACAATGCATTAGCAACATGACTGGCTGGGTGAGATGGGGTGAACTGCAAGTGAGTCTCAAATACAAAAGGGCATCATGACATTTTTGCCTCTGAGTTAACATTAACATGCCTCATACACATAGACTCATTTTGCTAGTTTGTGCTTATGACTAATCGGTTCTATGTAGACATCTGGAGTAGAGCTTGTGTAATCAGGGGAAGAACTAAAGCAATATTTTATTAGAAATAAGGTATGTCTGAAAAAGTAGACTTTGTCTATGAAAGCTTATGCTATCAACTTTGTTCTCTGTGGTCCTTTTATTCTGATATTTCACACTAACAGAGCTGTCTTAGAATTCTATGTCTGCAAAGACACATTAAAATGTCACTCTTCCTGGTGTATTATACATGGTAGAGCAGGGACCATCACGGCAACCTGAAGAAAATCTCCACAGAATTTAAAGGTAATGTTAAAAAATGAATTTGCACAATATTTATTATTTATTTATTTATTTCAAATATTTATATTCTGCCCGTCTCACCCCGAAGGGGACTCAGGGCGGAGCACATCATATATACGGCAAACATTCAATGCTGGGACAAGAATTTATATACACATGAATAAACATTAAAAATATTTATCCCAATAATTAAAATATACCATTTAAAACCGTCTTGGTCATCTGCGTCTAACCTAATTGGCCTGGTAATCTTTCCTATTGCTGATTTATTGCCCTGTCCCAAAATCTTGGTCCCACAACCAAGTTTTTACCATCCTTCTGAAATACAGGAGAGAGGGGGGCAATCTGATCTCAGGAAGGGAGTTCCATAGCCGGGGGGGGGGGGCAATCACCAATTGCGCCTGTGACAATGGTGGGACGGAGAGCAGGGCCTCCCCAGAGGATGGTTCATAGGGGGGAGATGCGTTCAGACAAGTAAATTGGGTCAGGGCCATTTAGAGCTTTATAGGTCAAAGCCAGCACTTTGAATTGTGCCTGGTAGCAAACTAGCAGCCAGTGGAGCTGGCGTAACATGAGAGTTGTATGCTCCCTGTATGCCATCCCAGTTATTAACCTGGCTGCCTCTTGTTGGACTATTTGAAGCTTCCAAGCAGTCTTCAAAGGCAACCCCACATAGAAAGAATTGCAGTAGTCTATCCTGGATGTAACAAGATTGTGGACCACTGTAGTTAAGTCTGACTTCCCAAGGTACAGGCGCAGCTGGTGCACAAGTTTTAATTGTGTGAAAGCTCCCCTGGCCACCTCTGTAGCCTGGGATTCCAGGTTCAGGGATGAGTCTAGAAGGACCCCCAAGCTGCAAACCTGTGCCTTCAAGGGGAGTGTGACCCCGTCCAGCACAGGCTGTAACCCTATACCCTGTTTGGCCTTGCGACTGACAAGGAGGACCTCTGTCTTGTCTGGATTCAACTTCAATTTGCCCGGCCTCATCCAGACCGTCACAGTGGCCAGGCATCAGTTCAGGACTTGGACAGGCTCCTTAGCATTTGGTGGAAATGAGTGATAGAGTTGGATATCATCTGCGTACAGATGGCATCGGACTCCAAAACTCCCGATGATCTCACTCAATGGCTTCATGTAGATGTTAAACAACATGGGGGGACAATACAATCAGTCCAAAGTACCTCTGGACTGAAGCCAGGGATATTGTTGGAAGAGAATCAAAAATACACTCTCTGCAGCCAAAACAAAAGGAGAAGCCTCAATGGATGATAGATGTGATGTCAGAATCCTGCATGCAATTCAACCATTTCTGCACAGGGCAGAAGATCTCTTTGATAGGGTTCCAGAATTCAAAGGGAAATATAAACCATGAGTGGGGAATCTAGACAATCAGAAGAGGAACACGTTGTATCACCAAGTACCAATAACAACAACAACATTTTATTTATATTCCACCCTTCTCCCTGAGGGGACTCAGAGTGGATTCAATGCCTTGTTACAAATGACATGCAATGAAACACAAATACAAGGACAATGGCAAAGGCTTCTCCTTTCATTTCCCGCTCTGCAAGGGTGGCAGGATCGAGAGCATGGCCTCCCCTGACAATCGTAAGCTCCGAGGCGGATTGTAAAGTTAAAAATCAAAATAGTTAAAAATCAGAACAGACATAGCTCTTTGTTCACAATATGGAAGCTACTTCAGCCCACCAGCGGGAATGTTGTTTTACTCGGCTGATCAGATTATATCGCAAAAAAATGATTCATTTTAAACATGTTCACAAGGAAGCAATATATTACATTGACAGCTGCATTAAACCACTGTGGCTCATTGTATGATGCTCTTGGCTTTACACAACAGTGTTAAGATGTTTTCAAACCAATTTCGAAGAAGAAAATGCCATGGTGTCAAAATACCCCCCTCCCCAAATAGCAATCAACATGATTGAAGTCATCGTGAGCTTGGAGTTGCCATGACAACTGATCTCAGATGCTGAAAGATTGATAGAAAAAATCTCCAACAGTGTTGTAATATAGAGAATTATAATTAAAATAACTAAACAGTGTGCAACTACCTCAGTGGGCAATCACAATATTGAGTTAGGGATGCTTCTCTAATTTTGGAGGCTCATTTCCAAGAATACCCTTGCCTTGGAGGGAGATCCAGTTGATACCAGCATTGGTCTCTTTTAGGTGCCAAGTTAATCATGCTTCCTATTAGAGTCATTGGAACCTAATCTTATTGCATGTACATGTTTTATCTGTTCTAGTATATTTTTCTGTTTTGTTCTGCTACTTTATTTATCCTTCTTAAATTATTTTGTTTTTACATGGAATTGTTTTTAATTATTGATATTGTTTTAATTCTATGCTATACTGCAATTTCACAATAAAGGGTGATAGAAATGTTGTCGTTGTTTATTCGTTCAGTCGCTTCCGACTCTTTGTGACCTCATGGACCAGCCAATGCCAGAGCTCCCTGTCGGCCGTCACCACCCACATCTCCTTAAAAGTCAAGCCAGTCCCTTCAAGGATACCATCCATTTTCCCCAGCGTAAATAATCTAGCCTACCAGATAGTATTATCTGTATCCATCAAGTCTGAAAGGGAGATGTAGTGAGATTGTTGTTGTTTACTCTTTTAGTCGCTTCCGATTCTTTGTGACCGTATGGACCATCACACATCAAATATCCTAATATCCTTCCATCCAATGAGCAGTCAGGCTTTATTTTGTGGAGTCTGGTCTGGTTGGATCTTCTCGCAGTCCAAGGCACTCTCAGCATTTTCCTACAACACCACAGTTCAGAAGCGTCTCTCTTCCTTGGCTCAGCCTTCCTTATGGTCCAGCTCTCTCAAGCGCAGATTACTATGGGGAATACCATTGCTTTGACTATGCGGATCTTCATTGCCAGTGTGATGTCTCTACCCTCCACTATCCTATCGAGATTGGACATTGTTCTCCTCTCAAGAAGTAAGTGTCTTCTGATTTCCTGGCTGCAGTCTGCGTCTGAAGTAATCTTTGCACCTAGAAATACAAAGTCTGTCATTGCCTCCACGTTTTCTCCCTCTATTTGCCAGTTATCAATCTGTCTTGTTGCCATAATCCTGGTTTTTTATGTTGAACTGCAACCCAGCTTTTGCCCTTTCTTCTTTCACCATGGTTAGAAGGCTCCTCAGCTCCTCCTCGCTTTCAGCTATCAAAGTGGTATCATCTGCATATCTGAGGTTAATGTTTCCCCCAGCAATTTTAACCCCAGCTTTGGACTCATCAAGCCCCGCACGTCGCATGTTGTGTTCTGCATACAAGTTGAATAGGTTGTGTGAGAGTATACAACCCTGCCATACGCCTTTCCCAATCTTGAACCAGCCTGTTGTTTCATGGTCAGTTCTTACTGTTGCTACTTGGTCCTTATACAGATTCCACAGGAGAGAGACAAGGTGATTTGATATGCCCATACCACCAAGAACTTGCCACAATTTCTTGTGATCCACACAGTCAAAAGCTTTAGAATAGTCAATAAAACAGAAATAGATGTTTTTCTGAAACACCCTGCCTTTCTCAATTATCTGTTTTGTTATGCTACTTTATTTATCCTTCTTAAATTATTTTGTTTTTACATGGAATTGTTTTAATTATAGATATTGTTTTAATTCTATGCAATCTGGCAATAAAGGGTGATAGAAATATTTTCCATTTAAAAAGGAACGAATATTTTGGGAACATAAAGAAAGCCCATTTATCAAGTTAAATGATTTCCCCGTCAGATTAACTATTTTCTGTTTTGATTAGTAGAATCTCAATAGATTTGGCAGGTATTTTCCCCACCATCATGTGCTTAATGCTTTAAAAATGAAGACAGTAGTAACTAAACCTAAAAACAGCTCCCAACATAGGAGTCCCGTAGACAGGAATCAGCCAGGCTTTGAAACCGAAAGACCATTCAATGCTAATCAATTAAAAACATTTAATATTACATAATAACAATAATTTGAAACCAATTAAAAACTATAATAATAAGTATCTTCCAGTTCAACTCCTTATCCATTTGCATCGTTTAAACCATTATGCGTTATTTCATCATACTGTGTTTATCTTGTTAGGCTGCGTTTCTGAAAGATTACTGAAAAAACCAGGTTTTTACTATTTTTCAAAAGGTCAGGAGGAAGTGGACTGATCTAATATCCCAAGTGAGGGAGTGCCACAGCTGAGGGGCCACTGCTGAGAAGGCCCTGTCTTTTGTCCCCATGAGATGTGCCTGCGAAGCAAGCAGGATCTAGAGCAGGGCCTCCCCAGACGATCTTAAATTCCTGGATGGTTTGTAAGGAGAGATACTTTCGGAAAGGTAAGCTGGACTGGAACCCTTTAGGGCTTTATAGGCTAAAGCCAGCTCTTTTGATTGTGCTCAGTAGCAACGTTGGATGAGCGAAGGGTGGATAAGTGAGACTACTGTAGTCCCATTCATATGTATTTAAATAAGCATGCTCACAGCAATGAGCAGGAAAGGCTATACCGAAGAAACGGTAAATGAGGACAGCGGAAGATTGCCAGCACATTAATTTTATGATTCCGTGATAAATTAAGATGTTAGTGGCCAGCCTGATCATACCTATTTTTGTCACTTTGTTCTTGTACTTTGTTCTTATCCTTTGATCTTTTAATTTCACTTTATCCTTTCATCCTCACTTCTATAGCAGCATCTCTCACTTATGCACATTAACTGGTACTATTATTTTTAAAAGATGGAATGGTTGCTTTTGGTTTTTCACACAGGCAGTAAGCCAACCCCCTTGCTACCTACCAGTATTTCTGTGATATTCTGACAGCGCAGTCAAGATACTACCTACCTGGTAGTATCTCAGCAGCCTTGGAGCTATTCTTATGTGCCTGCTCCTTCTAATACATTTTGTTGTACCTGAAGTGGCAAAGAATTTGCTGGTGAACTTTCAGAAGACCCAGGAGGGCAAGTTAATAACCAACTGAGTTCATGGTGACATTGTTTGGCCTTTCTTGTATTCCCCTGCCCCTGCCTAGTAAACACAAGATATGCCCTCCAGTCTTTGTATCCTAAAGAGAGCAAAACTAACTCTCCAATTTAAAGGGAGAATGAAGCTTTTGCCTTTGCTCTGCAAAAATCACAGAAATTTCAAAATGCACATTACTTCCCGCAGCAAACTATAAACATTGGCACATTCACAGCCTCGTGTATATCTCCATCCCAGACAGATTATTTGTGTTCATTTCAATACATTATTCATGGAAGAGGAGAAACACAGCATTTTTGTCTCTATAAGATGTTTTTTGTGACTGAGATAGTACTCTTCAAAATACCATTTGTAAAATAAAATGACCCAAATCTAAGATCTAACAATTCTAACATATCAAGTTTCTATTGTTCCGACAGATTTATTCTATTTTAATGTGGACATATGATTGCAGGTCCACAAGTTGGGACAATGGCACTAATGAAGAGAGGTGCAATGTAGAAGGTACTCAGGACTAGGGCTAGTAGAGGGGGTGGGGCACAACACTTTTGGTGTCCACACCTCTCAATTCCAGCATTGGAGCAGCGAACATTGGCCCACCCTCCAACCCTACAGTGCATCAAGGAGTCACTTTGAAGCTAGGTAGGAATCTTTTTCACTTACCTTACACTGTTGAGGTGTTGGCATTAGGTGGAGTCTAATGCCAAAACCTCAACAGGCTGTCATGTGGAATCTGAAGATACAATTGACGTCTCGGTATGCATCTAAAACACCCATTTTGGTGAAGGCCAGGAATGGGAGGCCCCACCAGTGAGTTCGCACAACCAAGGTAGGGGTGAACAGAAATGGCTTTGGGGCTGCGGGGGAATTCTAATTCCTGAAGTTTCTCAACTTGGGGTTTGAATACTCTATGCAGTTTCACTAAGCGGTTGCCCTGGTTACAACTCATGATGAGTTATGCAGGGAGCTCAGGTATCTCACCCAAGTCAGCTGAATAATGTGTCTGGGATGGTCACTGCCTTGGCTCACACAACATCAATAATAATAATAATAATACCAATAGATCTCTGCTGGCATTGGGAAACAATAAACATTGACAAAATCATGATCTGTCAACTGCAAAAGGCCACCTTAGTTTGATCTGCGTGCATCATTCGGAAATACATCACACAGTCCTAGACGCTTGGGAAGTGTTCGACTTGTGGGTTTTTAAAATACGAAATCCAGCATATAGATTTTGTTTGCTGTGACATACTGTGGTTTTGTGTCAGTAAAATAATAATAATAAAATACTTTATTTATTTTCCGCCCTTCTCACCCTGAAGAGGACTCAGGGTGGATCACAGTACATATACACGGCAAACATTCAATACCGCTTTGTATAGACAATACACAGACAGCGCAATACATAGACAAATAGAACAGAAAGGAGATGTGTTGTTTCGACTCAGTGTCCAGCTGTTTTGGTGCCATGGAAGGTTGGGCTCAAGTTCAGCCACAGGGGGTGCTGTTGCTCCATCCTCTATGACAAAGAGCCATCAGGACTTCCTCCTTCCTTTTGGTCACCCAGCATTTTCTGATCTTCTTTCTTTATGGCATCGTAAAACACTTCCCCCACTTTTAGCAGTACCTAATTTCTCTAATTACAGCTAAAGCTGTTTTTGACTGCTTAGGTAAACAGTGAGAAGGCCTGACTCACGCAGACCCGGGGATTCAAAATTGAACTCTTTTGGTTGACAGATCTTATAGTTGCTGCTGATTTCCCAGATGTGCTAAACCTCCAGTGCACATATTGCAGTTCATGAAGAAAGTTTAAATAGATAACAATTTAATAAAAGTTGCCCATATTTATCCCAACACAATTGTCTGGTCTGTTTATTTCATTGATGGGTGGACAAGTATCTGTTATTAATAATAATGTGCCTGTAGTGGAATAGTGGGTTTGTGTGATTTTTTTTGGTCTTAGCTAAATTAGCCAAATCGTCTTTGTTGTCATGTTGTGTGGCTCCAAGTTGTTTCTATCCTCTGGAGACCTGAAGGTGAACCTATCACAGAGTTTGCTTCTCAAGATTGTTTAGAAGGGGTTTGTGATGGCCTTCTTCAGTCTCTGATAAATCAGATATACATGATTCTGCTTTTAAACACAGTGTAACTTTCAGAAAGGATTTCACCCTCCATTGGATTCTCAGAAAGTAGGTTCAATGGAGCTAATGAAATCTTTGCTAAGTATTGTGATGCCCAAATCATAAACACACCACTCTGGGAAAGAAAAATGTCTCCAGTTCTGAAGGAATAAATATTGGGGCTTTGTTTGGACAGTGAACTATGAGTGTTCATAATATTTTCTTCTAAATGGTTGAAACCATAGTACAATACTGATTTCTGAAACACACTGCTGTTAGCAAAAAACATGGTATGATTTTTTGGGGCATCTTGCTTTCCTTAGCAGTTGATTCTTTTCTCTTTAAATTTTATTTATCTCCTGTGTATAAAACAGTTTTTTCTGCACAAAAACAACAGTATGTGTGAATTTTTCACAGAATAAGTCCAACACCACAAATAGACATCAAAAAGACATATTGTGATGAATTTCTCACAATGGGAAAAAATGGTTAGAATTACAAAACAAGTTAAAAATTGCATTCCTTTGTATTACTGAAATAATACCCAACCTATTTGTTCCCCAACCTGTGAAATAACAAGATAACATAAAATGTGGGTTTATTTATGTATTTATTTCACATATTTATATTCCGCCCTTCTCGCCCTAAAAGGGGACTCAGGGTGGTCTTATAGCAGGCAATTATTTGATGCCAATACATATAAATGTAAAAACAAATACAATAAAAACAGTACAATTATACATTAATTATTAAAACAAAAATTAAAATTTGTCCAATTGTCAATTCCATTAGTCCGTTATCCTTATGGGCAACATTTATTAAACTATGGACAACTTTTATTAAATGTTAACAATTAATTTCTATTTAAACTACCAACCAATTTAAGTGCATGAACTTGGTGTGCAATGAAACTGAGGCCGTGGCCACCCAAGACCTATTACTCATCAATCAAGGGCTGCAACCAACTGTGGCTTCCAGGGTGACCATTCAGGGAAACAAATGGAGAATTCTGTCCCAATTCCAGAGGATATTGAGACCAGAATTCTCCCCACTCAAGGTCAATACTGTTCACCCTCACCTCAGTTCTTTTAACCACAGCCGAGGGTCCCCTTTCATGGCCTACACCACAAAGGGGTGCCTTAGGTGCACACCAATATGTAACCTATCCCTGTTTTCCCAAATGACAGCCTATTTAAAACCCACTTACCCAATTTGCCCTGGATTAAACACTGTAGGTGAAAATTTCCCCTAGAACATGGGGTGGGGAATCCTACCCAGCCTCATTGACAACCCTTCTTGTACTCTGTTAGAAGGTGGGGTTGCATCAACATCAAAATGTGAAGACTTGGCTATATAGGCAGGCATTTGGTCCCAACTGATGCCTCCTTAGTTGCCAGCTGCCAACATACCGTCCTGCCATGTATTGCCTCTGCGTATTATTGCTTGCCGGGATCATTTGTGGGGAGGGGGGCTTTTGGGTATACGTCTTTTATCTGTTTATTGATGTTTTATTGATTTTATGCTGTAAACCGCTCTGGGCTCCAGAGAGAGCGGTCTACCAAATCGAATTTATAAATAAATAAATAAATAAATAAATAAATAAATAAAATCAGCAATGAACAATCAGTCAGGGAGCATGACCAGGCTGGCAACAACAACAAATTTTATCCCTATCTGTCATGCCCAGACCTGACTCCATAGCCAAGCAAGACAAAAGCCATGTTAACTCCAAGACCTCAGCTAGGCCTGAAAGCAAGCCTCTACAGAAGCCTCTGGTTCAACTAGCAGTCAAGGGCAGATGCAGCCTTTCTCCTTTCCAGGCCGATAAGGAGTGCGGGGAAAGCACAGACAACTCCAGGTGCAGATACTAATGAGCTGACATACCATCCTGCTTCGGGAGGCATGAGAAAATCAAGCCGGCAAACTGTCCATGGGAACGGGCTGTGTCGAAGTCAGCGCCATCAAGATCAAAGCCATAGGGGGCCTATTTAAGTTGGGTCCCACAGATGCTCCACATCTCGCGCATCTTCCTTGCACAGAACTCAAGCCTGGGCCATTGGGCCTTCAAGTCCTTGTACCCAAGTATTTGCCAAGCCTTTGTTGCTAAGAACTTATTCTGGATTTTAGCCCGTTGGGGCATTAAGACTATTTCTGCATTTGTTGAGTCTTTTACTCTTTGGACTATTGCATTGCAATACACTGATGCTGGAGGCATCAATGGACTCTATTTTTATCTCTTTTATTCTTTTCCTTTATTCTAAATAAAGCATTTAATCATGGCTGGTCTAAAGTGGTTTACTGAGGGATCCTTCAGGTCCAGGGTACAACACTATCCCTTCACTAGAAGGGAGCAAAGCCCTACTCCATCCTCAGATTTGGGGGGGAGCAATTGCAGGAACATTGTATTAATACTCCCAGTAGCGCAATACTCCCAGTCTGTAACGGTAGGACTGAAGGTCAGAGCTTCAAATCTGGGGAGAGCACGGATGAGTACTGATGTGGGGACATGGAAGAAACCTCCCATAAGGATGGTAAAACATCAAAACAGCTGGGCATTCCCTGGGCAACGTCTTTGCAGACAGCGAATTCTCTTACACCAGAAGTGACTTGCAGTTTCTCAAGTTGCTCCTGACATGGAAAAAAACCTGTGTCTATTTAATAATTTTCAGATATGTCAATTTTTTAAATCACAAAAACCTGAGTTAAATAAAGTAACATACATATGATACGTGATTGAAGCTATATGTTTACAATAGCTCTGGTTTAACAATGTAAGAAGACAGATCCAAATGCAAGAAATGGTTGTTTATGGGAAATGTTTATGAGAAAAACAGTAATTTTCTGGATCAAAAGACCTCTTAACTCTCATTTCCTTAATGTATTTTATATAGTGCTATAGAGCTGTGGTTTGCTTTCTCTTCCGTAACTTCATGAGCTACAGACTTCCTAAAGCAGGAAGAAGGAAGTTCCTGGTCCATCAGTTCTGACCAGATGACCTCTAGCTAAGTATTTGAAATCACTACTTACTTAATTCCATCATGCAGGAAGGCATGTTTTAACTTTGGTTATGATAAATTCATTTGCCCAGAGAGCAGGAAACAAACAGTTTTGGGGGACCGCCTTCTTTGATAGAAAATTGGCATGATTCAATAAGCATGCTGAAATACAATCCAAGGTAAGCGTGTATAAAAATGCAGTATAGCTAACCCATAAAACCAGCAATTTAGGAAAGCAGTATTGATTATTTCATCATAATTCTGAGGCTATAAATACATCATTTACACATCTCTTCTAAGGATATATATACAGTATATCGCTTGGGGACCCGGTGGTGCCCGGGTTACTTGAGAAGGGCATTGTTTGTCTGGGCTTCAAGTCTTGATCAGACACTGGTGAAGGTTGCAATGGTTTCAGGAAGTGAGTGAAACCTCAGCAGAATACCCCCCATTTAACCACCCCAGTATGTAAAGTGGGTCATTGGAGGTCTGTGCGGTAAGTTTGGTCTGAGTCTGAGATTTGTGGAGGCCACAGTGTTCTGTGGGAAGTGAATCAGGTGAAGGTACTGCAAATCCCATCATCCGTGGCACATCCTTCCTCAAACTTTAACAGGGTGTGAGGTGGGTCATGGGGGGGGGGGTGTTGTGTCAAGTTTCATCCAGGTCTGTCATTTGTGAGGGTCGTTGTGGACTCAGGAATTGAGTGAAGGTACTGAAAATCCCATCATCCATGGTCCATTTTCCCCCTAACTTCACCAGAATGTAAAGTGGGTCATGGGGGCTCTGTGAGCCAAGTTTGGTCATGATCCATCATTGGTGGGGGTCGCAGTGGTCTGTGGGAGCCCAAGCGATTGAAAGTACTGCAAATCCCAACATCTGTGGTCCATTCTCCCCTAAACCACAACAGGATGTTAAGAGGGTCATGGGGGTTCTGTGTGCCTAGTTTGGTCCAGGTCCATCATTCATGGGGGTTACAGTGGCCAGTGGAAGTAGGAGCCAATCAAAAAGTTGCCACATACACGCATAAATACATATTACAAACAAACTCACTCTCTCTCTCTTTCTCTCTCTCTCTCTCTCTCTCTCTCTCTCTCTCTCTATATATATATATATATATATATATATATAACACCTTCTTTTATCAAATTTCCCTGTCGAAGCCAAGTAACAAAAAAGTAAAACAAAACTTCCCACGGCTCTTGTTTCCTACCAGACTTGACTCTATTTTTATTTTATTTTTGCCTAGTGGACACCTCTGGACAAACTATAATCCTGCAACAAAGGGCATAATTCAGCTTGATGAGTTCTCAAGTATGAAATATCAAATGTTTCTGAACATTGATTTCAGCACATCTTGCCACGATCTTTCCAAATTCCCGTGATTGATTGAACCTTGAAGCGCACATTTATCTGAATAAAGTACTCATGGCATCAAATCAATATACTGTTATTTTCTTGCATTTAATACATCTTTTTCTATCAAATTGAAACCCCTTCGAAAATGGACGTCTCATCTAGATAAACAGTGGAATTTCAAGCATAGAAATTGGGCTTTATTATAGGGTTGACATCAGGAGATACTGGCAATTAGATATGGTGTGATTTTCAAAGTGTAGCATCTTAGAAGAATGACTTACCAATTCACTCATTCAACCAGACAGTGATTCCCTTTATTATAGACAGGCGTTGGTTCCTATCTCTCCTACTAAGCATTTATGGTCTGGGAACACATTGGGGGTGCTATTTTAATTGGTGGTGTAGAGAAGGTAGAAGGCGGAGATCTTTTTAAAAAACCTAAAGCTATGGAAGGAAGAAGATGTCAAAAAGAGGAACAAGAGGTGACAGTGTTCACTGTTCAACAACCTAAACCTGGCCACCAGATGAGAAGGTGACATAATTGGAGTGAATCAAAGGTAGCATCAATGCAAGTGTGGACAGTGGCAGACAAGGTGGGAAGGACCTTTCTAAGCAGCTGCGGTGGCACAATGGGTTAAACCTTGTGCTGGCTGAACTGTTGACCTGATCCGGTGGGGGCTTCAATCCAGTTTTTAGGAGCCTCTTGAAATTGGGAGGGCAGATATCTGTTTTCGCTCTGGGGTGTCGAAAGATCAGTTTTCTATCAGCCCATTATGGGTGGGAGGCTTCCCACCCAGGTTCCCCTTCCCGGTGCGTGCTTTAAGGAGGCTTCTTCTTACCTGCTGTTTCCACTGTAGACAAGGTGCTTGGTTGCACGCACTAGCAGGCATACACTTTATGGACATGTATGCCACGCACAATCTTTCTTTGCAAGTCAAGAAGGCAACAAGTTCTGCTTCTTACTCCAGGGAGGTGCTGGGCTGCAGGCACTAGTAGGCATGCAAGCTTTCTGGACCTGCACACCACACACACACACTCCTTGGAAAGAGAGTCCATGTGTAGTGTGCAGGCCCAGAAAGTGTGTGTGCCTGCCAGTGCCTGCCTGCAGGCACTGGCAGGTGGGTGTGCTTTCTGGGCCTGCATGCCACACACACAAACACACATTTTTCCAAGGCAAGGAGGCAAGTTCTGGGAGGTACTTGGTTGCAGGCACACACACTTTCCTTCCTGGGCTACACCATACCAGCTAGCAATACACTCTCCAAGGCATTTTAAGGAGGCTTCCCACTTCCAGATAAGGAAGATCAATGACCTCTTTGAAGAGGAGAGTTGTTTTCAGAATATGAAGGTTTACTTTTGGTTTGATTAATAAAAAGAGATTAAACTGTGATGCTGAAAAGCAGGCAAGGACCCTGGATCCACTTGCTTTGGTGTCATGCTCATTTTTGTACTGGGACGGGACTTCCTGTTCCGTGCTCCCAAAGTACCAAAAAATGAAGGAAATGAAGGATACAGGAGAAACAAATTCCACACACAACTCTATAAAACACTGTTAGTACTGATGCATGAATGTGTCTCATTGTACCAGACAAGCAAGAAGTGAAGAGGTTTGTTTTCTAATGGTGATGGTGAGTCAACAAAAAATGGACATATTTGCAGTATTTGTTTTTTGTATGTAGTTCTGTTCAATATATATTTGCAAACAATTTTCTATAACATT
Source organism: Anolis apletophallus (assembly GCA_030556195.1). Taxonomy (NCBI): domain Eukaryota; kingdom Metazoa; phylum Chordata; class Lepidosauria; order Squamata; family Anolidae; genus Anolis; species Anolis apletophallus. The sequence continues at coordinate 24,574,488 of JARBWK010000016.1, read as the reverse complement.
ATATACATATGTACATTAATATCCACCATACATAGACCTTTTTTCACACTTTCCTCTAGTATGCCTACTTTTTATGCATTCTCTAACTAAAGAACTTGATCTAAAATTTTGGAGAAGTTCAACAAGAGAAGTATAACAGCGTTTCCATTTGGGAATTACAGACTAGAAAGGTTGGCATTAATTTTTTAACAGAATTGATTTCTCCCTCTTTCCTAGCACAGTTATGGTATTTTTAACCCTCATGCACTAGGACAGGACATTTGAATCCCCAAGATTCTCATTTTGCATCAGCAACCATGTAGAACTAGGCCTACAGTGCAGACATTTTATGACATTGTGATCTCCACAGTTGTAAACATTGTTTGGAGTCCACTTGGTGACATATGCATTCATAACTGGAGCTTACATGGATCTGTGCTTTCCTTTTAACATGGCATATGGACTACACACAAGTCTCTTGTACCCCAGGGAGCCCTGTTCTGGGCATTCAATGGCCAGGATAAGGCAAATGAAACGATCCTGACTTTCCCCATATATTTTGTTCTCCAAGCTTGATGTCATTCTCTGAAACCTGCTCCAACTTTGCCTTACCATAAAAATAAATTATTACATTTTCTAGGAGCCTCCGGTGGCACAAGATAAGCACTTGTGCCAGTAAGACTAAAGACTGACAGGTTGGAGGTTCAAATCCAGGGAGAGCGCAGGTGAACTTCCTCTGTCAGCTACAGCTCCCCATGCAGGAACATGAGATAAGCCTCCCACAAGGATAGTAAAACATCAAAACATCTGGGCGTCCCCTGGGCAAAGTCCTTGCAGATGGACAATTCTCTCACACCAGAAGCGATTTGCAGTTTCTCAAGTTGCTCCTGATATGAAAAAAAATTCTGTTAACGAAGTAATGCCCAAGAACCAGTCTATTCATTAACTGTGGCATAACCTGTATAGCTGTTCTTAATTGAAGGTAATTTCATGACGTATTTTTTGGACTAAGATGATTGATGGCTATATTTTGGCCCACAGAACAGTTGTCAATAATGATTCTACTCAAGCTATTCTGGCCAAGATCTCTCTTCTAAAATATATATACTACAGGGAATTGACTTCGCATGGGACTATTCAAATTGATACATGGATTCTAGAAAGTTAATATGAAGAATTGATGAGAAGAGGCAAGGTTCACTGGCCTGCAAGATTTCAATATAATGTGTGCTGTAATCATGACAAGACTGCAAAACACTTTTTTTTAATTAAAAAAAACAAGCAAAGTTAAAATAGAGACCCGTAGTAATCATTTATGATATTTTGCTTTCAGAATTAGAAGCAATGTTTTCCAGTACTTGAATGAAAGTGTAACAATAAGTGACAAGTTCTTGTCAGTACTTAAAGTTGATATTGCAATCTACAAACTTTCAAATTTGAACCAAGTAAGACAGGGCAGCGAAAGTTTTACAGAATTATTATGTTACCGTGATGCTAATTACAGCAATTACTTTTGATATTTACTATATGCGGAAGCCTTGATTAAAGGTGTCCAGTAATTGTTCAGTTTTCTATTTCTGAGTCAGTGTTTTAGAAATCACTGTGACACATTCGGAGATTGATTCCAGATGTTTTCTTCCTTGTTCCAGCAAAATCTATAAGAATTCATAGGGGGGAAAATGAGTCACGTTCTTAGATCATGAGTTGTGAAGATGCATTCCATGTCAGTGCATGTTTGGCTTTGGCTTTGACAGAACATAGAGTCATAGTCATAGATTTGGAAATGGGCTCATGGATCATCAAGTCCAATCCCCTTCTCCATACAGAACATCCAGCACAAGCATCCCCAACAGGTAGATTCCAGAGAATGATATACCACCTCTCTAGCCAGTTGATTCAATTGCTGAACCACTATTACAGTTCCAACAGATTCATAAACTGGTAAGACAATTTAAAAGCAGGATGAGTGCAAGCACCTACCCTGGCAGCTTTCAGGAAGAGTCTAAAAACCTGCCTGTTCGGGTGTCAGGTTTGGGAAACCTGAGCTTTGAGGGAGATCATGTTCCCAACCTGTCATGAAACTGCAACGACCTTTAGCCCAGTTCCTGGAGTGACCTTGGCCATGTGTGCTCAGAATTGCTGAATCAGCCTGGGAGTGGAGTAACTTCCTGGTGCCAGAGAGGGAAGTGAGGTAACTCCTCCTGGCATGGACATTGGACATTTGGACTCATGACGTCACTTATGTGACCCTGGGGTCATGCCCCTATGGACTACTGGGATTGCTGATTCATCGGAGCATGATGACACCCTGCTTGGACATTGCATTGGGTAGGGGAGGGGCTACCGGGGTATTTAAGGTGTGTTTGGGTGGCGGGCCGGCGCTTTAGCTTTACGGGTGGCGTACCTTCAATAAAATCGTGTTGGACCAAGAAGACGTCTACGTGTGTCCCTACCGTGTATTGTGGAGTCGTTACAGAAGCTAAAGCCCCGGACCAACTATCCCAGCGATGGCGAGGTTGGCGTGGAACGAAGAAAAGTATCTGGACAGCTGGATTTTGGAGGATAATGAAGAAATCCGGAGAACTCAGGAGTGGGAGTGGACCGCTCTTGACCGTGTGGGAGTCCAGATGAATCCCCTGAGATGACGGCCCAGGAGAGGAGACTCCGTGAAGGAGAGCAACTGTGGCAAACTCGGGTGGATGAAATGATGGCGAGCCGAGCGAAGGAGAGGGGTGAGGCTTGGAAGTTGGAGGTGCGCAGGAGCGCTGTCCAAGCGGCGGAGCACCGAGAGGCTCGCTCGGAAGACCAGGCGGTGGAGTGCAAAGGCGCTCGTCTGGAAGGGATCCAGGAAGATCGTGAGAAGCGGTCTCAGAGAGAGCTGTTGAACCTGGCAACAGGAGGTGGTAGTGAGACCACGGAACCGGAGCCACCATCTGAGATGGATGTGTTGAACTGCAAAGTGGAAGCAATGGTGCAGATGGTAAGCCGGGTGACCCAGAGATTGGATGAGAGGGACCAGAGAGAGACGATGTGGCAGGCCCCGGAGGTGGAGACTTCACCTATTACTCCTGGATGGACGGGGCTTTCAGTGAGCGTCCTAGATCTCCTTCGGGAGTGAGGAACCAAAGCCGAAACCGAGAGAATCTGATCCCGGAGTGTCCTAGATCTCCCGAGTGAGGATGATGGGAGAGGAGTGCCAGAGGAGTCCGGAGAGGGGTCCTAGAGTCCAACCAGCAGGGTTGGGAAGAGGTATTACTAGGCCGAGAAGTTTGCCTGGGCCGAGAGTGGCTTCTCAAGAGTTTGGAAGCCGGATGAAAAAGGAGCCATTGCGTGTGGAATTTGAGGGAGAGGCATCCAAAGTGGCCTTTTTTATTGCGGCTGTACAGGACCATATGGAAGATTATGGACATTTGTACCCCAGCGAAAGCAGCCAAGTTAGAGCTATTGGGGCTGTGTTTAAGAGTAGGGCTGCTGAGTGGTATGTGCAGTGCCACGATCGGCGAGATCCTTGCCTGGGCTCGGTGAGGAGGTTCCTGCATGCCATCAAGAACAGATTTCGTGATCCTTTGGAAAGGATCAAAGCGAAGGAGGCGTTAAGGTGCTTGACCCAAGGTGCCAAGTCAGTGACTGAGTATGCTGAAGAATTTATGGGTCTTGCTGGAAAAGTGGCTGAATGGTGGTCAAGCTACCTTGCTAGAACTGTTCAAAGATGGGCTGCGCAAAGAGGTTCTGGAGTGGTGTCTTCACCGAGATGACCCAGGAGACATGGACGGATGGGTTCAACTGGCTGGCAATGTAGAAGGGATCCTGGCACAGGTGCAGAGGCGGCGAGGCCAACCGATGAGGTCGCGAGGCGTGGGTCGTGCTTGGAGTGAGAACAAACCCAGAAATATGGACGTTAAGCGAGTCAGCGACAGCCGTCCCAGTGGCAGCAAGAAGCCTGCATTAAGCCGAGTCCGCTGTTATGCTTGTAACCAGTCCGGACATTATGCGTATCAATGCCCTCAGAAGCTTGCAGTGAGAATGGCTGCCGCAAAGGCTGCAATGGTGGACAATGTTGAAAACCAAAACATTGGGGTGAGAAGTAGTATCCAATGTGATTTGGGATTGATCAAAGGGGATCTTATTGTAAAAAAAAGAAAGCACTAGTAGATTGTGGATGTTCAGAGAATATTATGTCTCCGCAATTAGTAGAGGAATTGGGTGGTGACACAGAACCGCTAGAAACTCCAGTCACCTTTAAACAATTAGATGGGACTACAATTGAAGGAGGTCCTTTCTCTGTGGGGACGAAGGGGTTAACAGGGCAAGTAGGACCATGGGAGGGGGAGATTAATTTTGTTATGGCTCCCATACAAGGCCATGAGGTGGTGTTGGGCATGCCCTGGTTAGAGAAGGTGAACCCCAAGATCGACTGGAGAGCTGGGACTGTGCAATGTATCCCGAAGGTAGAGAAGGGCATTTGCAAAGAAGTGAAAGGGGTGCCCCAAGAATATTGGGATTACGCTGACGTATTTAATCCTAAGTTAGCCCAGAGACTCCCACCTATGAGGAATGTGCAATGTAGCATTGAAGTGAAGGAGGGAGCAGTTTTACCTAAGCCGAAGATCTATGCAATGACGGTCAGGGAGAAAGTGGCATTAAGGGAGCAAATTGACGATTATTTGAGGAAAGGGTTTATCAGGCGTTCAGAATCCCCTTTGGCTGCGCCAGCGCTGTTCAGAGAGAAGAAAGATGGGAAACTGAGGTTGTGCATTGACTACCGGGGGTTAAATGCTGTTAGTACGACAAACTGCTACCCCTTGCCGTTGATAAAAGATCTGTTAGGATTGTTGGGAGGCTGTAAGTTTTTACAAAACTGGATTTAATTGATGCGTTTCATATGATTAGGGTGAAAGAAAGTGACCAATGGAAGACCGCATTTTTCGTGCCCCCTAGGGTTGTTCGAATGGCTCGTCATGCCATTCGGTTTGGCCGGGTCTCCGGGTCTGTTTATGCAGTTAATTAACGAGGTGTTGCACCCCTTTTGTATAAAGGGGTGTTTGTCTCTTTAGATGACATAGTGGTAGCGACCGGCACGAAAGAAGAGCATGTGAAGTTGGTGCGCGAGGTATTAGAGCGGTTGAGGCGAGCGAAGTTATTTGTTAAGTTGAGTAAATGTGAATTTAGTAAGAGTCAGATTGATTTTTTAGGGTACAGGATTGGAGAGAATGGAGTGTCTATGGATCCGGCAAAGGTGGAGGACGTGTTGAGCTGGGAAGCTCCGCGCACACGCCGGCAATTGCAAGCTTTTCTAGGGTTAGCAAATTTTTACCGGACTTTTATTCCGGGGTTTGCGGCGATAGCCCTCTCGCTTACTGAGCTGTTGAAGACGAAGGGTAAAGGGGAGTCCAGAAAGGTCAAATCTCCAGGTGCAGTATTAGACTGGACTCGGATTGTCAAGAAGCATTTGTTAGATTGAAGAGGGCTTTCACTGAGGGCCCTTTATTGCTACATCCAGATGTGAATCGACCTTTTGTAGTTCAATGTGACGCCTCGCTTGGGCTTATGGGGGTGCTCTGTTGCAGGAGGATGGTCAAGGGAAATTGCGACCTTGTGCTTACTTTTCAAAAAAGTTTGGCGAGCATGAGCGTAAATGGCCTGTGTGGGAGAAAGAGGCATTTGCAGTGAAGAACGCGCTGGTGACCTGGCGTCAGTTTTTGGAAGGGGCAGCGTTCCCATTTGTGGTTATGACGGACCATCAGAATTTGGGTTATTTACGTAACCCTCAGAAGTTATCTCCAAAGTTAGTAAGGTGGTCGCAATTTTTCAACAGGTTCAATTTTAAGTTGAAGCATATCAAGGGGAAGGAAAATGTGGTGGCAGATGCTTTGTCTAGGTATCCGAGTGTAGGAGCAGAGGGGCTGCATAAAGAAGGAGAGGTTTTTCAAAGAGCAGTGGGGTTGTGCAGTGCAAACCCGGTCCCAGAAGGGGTTAGAAGTTAAGGAAGAAGGGAAAGCAGTGGATGGATGGAGTCTAGAATTACAAGGAGGATATGCAGGGGACTTGTGGTTGATGGAACATGAGAAGGAGTGTGTGAAATTGAAAGGGTTGTGGATGGTAGGTGGTAAGGTGTATGTGCCTCAGACGTTGAGAAGAAAGGTGTTGGAAATGCATCATGATTATAAGACTGCTGGACATTGGGGAGTCACTAAGACCATGTTGGCTATTAAGAAGAGGTACTGGTGGCCAGGTATGAAAGTGGAGATTAGGCACCATGTAGCAAGTTGTGAAGTGTGTGCTAAGAATAAGGTTCCCTCTGCCCGACCGCAGGGGTTGATACAGGTGGTTGCTGATCCAATAAGGCCATGGACACATGTTAGTACCGATTTTGTAGGAGAGTTACCGTCAAGTAGAGGATATCGGTATATTTGGACTGTTATAGATATGTTTTCTAAACAGGCTCATTTTATTCCGTTGAGGGGGTTGCCATCGGCGGAGCGATTGGCAGAGTTGTATGTGCAGCATGTTTATAGGTTACATGGTTGCCCAGAACAAGTGTTGAGCGATCGAGGTGTCCAGTTTACTGCTCGGTTTTGGGGCAGATTTTTGGAAGAGTTAGGGGCGCAAAGAAAACTGACGTCTGGTTATCATCCTTGCTGTAATGGTGCTGCGGAGAGGGTGCAGAAGTCTTTGGGGACCTATTTAAGGATTTTCAGTAATCAGGAACAAAATAATTGGTCAGATCTCCTTCCTTATGCTGAGGTAGCCTACAACAGTTCCATCCATTCTTCGGCCGGAAATCGCCCTTTGAGATTGTGTATGGGCAAGATGTGGCCCCTTTGACGCAGCTGGTGGAGATAGAGGGGGAGAAGGCAAGGGGGAATGGAGGGGCCGAGCTGAAGGAGTGTGGAGAGAAGTGACGGAGGCGTTGAGGAAAGCACAGCGCTCGTATAAGCTGTTTGGAGATCACAAGCGGCAAGAGGGGGAGGAGTATGCAGAGGGGGATTTGGTGTGGCTGTCCACGGAGAATTTAAAATTGGGATACAAGTCGAAGAAATTAAGTCCGAAATTCATAGGACCTTTTAAGGTTGACAGGGTTGTAAATAAGGTGTCATATACTCTCCTGTTGCCCAAGAGTTTAGGGAAAGTACACCCAACTTTTCATTGCAGTTATTTGAAGAAATATGTGTGCCCATTTCCTCCACGGGATTGAATGATGTTTTGTTTCCCTCAGGGGGAGGATGAAGTGGAGGAGACCGTTATGTCAGGTTTGGGAAACCTGAGCTTTGAGGGAGATCATGTTCCCAACCTGTCATGAAACTGCAACGACCTTTAGCCCAGTTCCTGGAGTGACCTTGGCCATGTGTGCTCAGAATTGCTGAATCAGCCTGGGAGTGGAGTAACTTCCTGGTGCCAGAGAGGGAAGTGAGGTAACTCCTCCTGGCATGGACATTGGACATTTGGACTCATGACGTCACTTATGTGACCCTGGGGTCATGCCCCTATGGACTACTGGGATTGCTGATTCATCGGAGCATGATGAAACCCTGCTTGGACATTGCATTGGGTAGGGGAGGGGCTACCGGGGTATTTAAGGTGTGTTTGGGTGGCGGGCCGGCGCTTTAGCTTTACGGGTGGCGTACCTTCAATAAAATCGTGTTGGACCAAGAAGACGTCTACGTGTGTCCCTACCGTGTATTGTGGAGTCGTTACATTCGGGTGTGCCTTCGAGAAATGAACAACAAATCCCCGTACCTTGACCAACTCATTAAAAAATGCCCTGCAATGCACTTTATCTCACCCCTCAGTGAAATTAAACCCCATTATTTGTCCCATCTGAACCCACACCAGATACATTACGCTATTCACCCATCTCACCCAGGGTTTTAAATCCTATCATTTTATTCAGCCCTGCCCATTCAGCTCAAATTGTCTATATTTTTTATGTTACATCCTGTGTTTATTTTGTATTTTTTCTTTTGATATATTTTATTGTATTTTATTTGATGTATTATTGTATGACTATATGTTTGTATTCTTTTTGTAATTGTTGGACTTGGCCTCAATTAGCTGCTAGGCCTGTTTGAATTTTTAAAAAGGTTCAAAACTTGTACCGGATGTAGAGGGTGCTAGCGCTTCGAATCTGAATTACTTCCAAAATTTTCCAGAAAAATTTCGGAATTTCCCGAATTAATTTTGAAATTTGGGAATGGCTTCGTTAATGGTGGACATGCATGTGTAACCCAGTTTGGATGGAAATGTCTTCCCTCTGCGTCAGAACTGGAGCGGAAGCCGTGTTTAACCCAGTTTGAATGTGGCTGTTGCCCCAGTTCTGACGCGGAGGGAAAGACATCCACCTCCAAACTGGGTTAAACAGCCAATGAGGAGAAAGCACCTCAGGAGGGGCAGGGATCTAATGCTGATTCCTTTCCGAAAATGGTGACGGTGGCTTCAAAATAGCAAATACACTTCCGGGTTGCATACATTGCCTCGAAACGGCTTCAAAAGTAAATTTAATCCAAATTCATTCCGATTTTATAAGCATTCCGATGAACCTACCCAGGCTATTAGCCATCCCGAGTCCCCTTGGGAAGATGGTGGCGGGGTATAAATAAATAAATTATTATTATTATCAGGTCGAAGGTTCGAATCTGAGGAGTGGGGTGAGCTCCTGTCAGCTCCAGCTTCTCATACAGGGCCATGAGAGAAGCCTCTCATGGGATGGCCTACCTTAAAGGTAGTAGGTAAAGGTTTTCCTCTGATATTAAGTCCAGTCGTGTCCGACTCTGTGGGTTGATGCTCATCTCCATTGCTAAGCCAAAGAGCTGGTGTTGTCCGTAGACACTCCAAGATCATGTGGCCAGCATGACGTCCTTGCAAACAGCCACCAGAAATGACTTGCAGTTGCTCACATCACTCCTGATAAGAAAAAAAAAGGTTCTTAGTGCCAATGGGCCCTATATGTCATATGGATGCCAGAGTCCATTCACCTCCATTCCCACACATTTGGTCCATGTAGCTGGGGCCCTACGGTTCGGTTAATGAAGACTAAAATGGCCAGTGCCTTCTTTGTTGCATCATCGCCTGCAGGCTCATAATTATTCAACTTAAAATTATCAATAATCAGATATTGAGAGGCCCAACTGATCAAAGAATGCACACCCCACCCCGATACACCATGTTTTATACTTAATTCCACTTCTAAAATCCAACACATACCCCCATATCTCACCCTAAGGTGTGTGTCTAAACAATTGCTAATTCACACCTTGTTTCAAATTGAGGGCTTGGTTATACATAGATCTAATGCAAGCCCCTATTTAAATAAGATGTTTAAATAAGACGGCGTTTAAGAGGTGACTTGATCGAAGTGTATAAAATCATGCATGGGATAGAAAAGGTGAATAAAGAAAAATTATTTTCTTTGTCACAAAACACTAGGACTAGAGGGCACTCCCTAAAGCTCCAAGGTAGGAAAATTAGGACTAATAAAGGGAAATATTTCTTCACCCAGAGGGTCATTGGGTTATGGAACTCACTTCCAGAAGAGGTTGTGACAGCTGTCAGCCTGAACAACTTCAAGGCAGGATTAGACAGATTCATGGATACCAAGTGTATCGGTAGTTACTGAAAAGGACATTCAAGTGCCACCTCGGAGTTGGTTGAGGTAGGCAGGATTTCCCTGAGTACTGGTTGTGGGGGGTCGGGAGCAGGTTAGGGTTTTGCCCTCCCTTCTGCTCGAGATCCCCGTGTACAACTGGTGGGCCACTGTGTGATACAGAATGCTGGACTAGATGGGCTGAGGTCCGATTCAGCATGGCTCTTCTTATGTTCTTAAGACTTTGGTTTTCCATTAATGTATGAGAAATATGGTTTTCTAAACACCCCCTTTCCCAAAGCTTGTCCCATTTCTCTTTTGAAAATGCATCCCTTAAAAATACTTCTAATATTCACAAACACATTTATCATGTTGCCACTTTTAAGGAAAGCATCTGATGACAAGCTTGCTCTCGCTCTTCTGTGTTTCCTATTTGGTATCTCCCCACAAGCATGTTATGTTGTCTTCTGTCCCATCTAGACTGCCATATAATACAAATTGAAACTGCTATCACTGCTATTAGCCTAGATTGGATTATTCCCCAGCCCATCTCACCTAGCCATCTCTCTCTTTCCACCTCAACTTCCTCCGCTACAAATAATGTACAATACCCTTTCCCACATATTGTTGTCAGTTCTAATTTTAACCACCAGAAGCCTGGAATGTAAATCACAGTTTTAAAAGACATTTCAAGCATATTAGAACCCAGAGCCAGGAATAATATTTTGACAGGCAATTACATTTAGCAAAGGTTTTTCTCCCATGATAGTTCACTACACTACTTTCAAATTACTTAATGTTCTATTTTGGGACTGTATCTCAGGCACGTTTTTTGCTTAATATACCTGGTGTCTGTCTCACATCTCCAACTGTATACCTGGTGTCTGTGTGACACACATCTCCCACTGTAGAACATTGGACAATAGAGTTCTGCTTCAATCAACTGTATCCATCTCAATCTTTTCTGTTGTTACTTACAAGAAAGCAAGATTTATTTGTAGATTTATTCTAATCCTAGCTTGGTAACCTTTACCTCTATGAATTGGTCTAATCTTTTTGGAAGCTATTAAGGATGGCAACAATCACTCTGTCTTGTGACACCATATTGCATAATTTAACATGCTGTATGAAGAGAGAGAGATGTCTAGATAGATATAAACATAAATCTATAGGGCTTGCAGGAGCCCCCAGTGGTGCAACGGGTTAAACTGCTGAGCCGCTGAACTTGCTGTCTGAAAGGTCGGTGGTTCAAATCTGCCAAGCGGTGTGAGCTCCCTCTGTTAGCCCCAGCTTCTGCCAACCTACCAGTTCAAAAACATGGAAATGTGAGTAAATCAATGGGTACTGCTCCGGCGGGAAGGTAACAGCACTACATGCAGTCAAGCTGGCCATATGACCTTGGAGGTGTCTATAGAAATGCTGGCTCTTCAGCTCATCTACAAAACACATGTCATATGATTAGCCAAGTGGACTGGAACTAGAATTTTGTCAGCTATTTGTTGTTGTTGTTGTTGTTGCTGCTGCTGCATATTTTCAAATTAAGGGTTTGGGGGTGGAAAATGGAAATCTCCATAACCTTTTGAAGATTTTGTGATTTTTGGAAAGACATGACCTTGTCATAACCTTTTGAAAAATGATGCCACAACCTCTTAGTAAAAAGCATGACCTGTTAGAGTCATAACCTTTTGGGAAAATGGCATTCATGCATGGCGATTAGGTTTCTCAGTTGTTAAACTGATGTCCTTTGGTAAACTGATATCCATGAGCCCTTGGTAGCACAGTGGGTTAAATTGCTGAGCTGCTGAACTTGCTGATCAAAAGGCAGCAGGTTCGAATCCGGAGAGCGGCGTGAGCTCCCGCTGTTAGCCCCAGCTCCTGCCAACTTAGCAGTTCGAAAACATGGAAATGTGGGTAGATCAATAGGTACCGCTCCGGTGAAAAGGTAACAGCACTCCATGAAGTCATGCTGGCCACATGATCTTGGAGGTGTCTAAGGAAAACGCTGGCTCTTTGGCTTAGAAATGGAGATGAGCACTTAATGTCAAGGGGAAACCTTAACCTTTCCTTACAGGGCTTGCAAATATTGCAGGAGGGAAATGTACTTATATAGAGAGAGGATTTGCAAACATTTCAGGGGAAAATGCATATGTGAAATTAGTCTATATAATTATAAATCTGTATCTAGCTCTGCATTGTTTATAGGTGTTGGATGTTTGCCTGAGTCCCCATGGGGAGATAGCATAGGATACAAATGAAGTTTGATAGTTATTATAATTATAACATTATTGTAGATACCTTTTTTGTTAATCCTACTTTCCCACTTACATAGTTAGTTTACTGTTTTTCTTTGAGATATTGTAAATATGCAAAAACATTTAACCTACTGATGCCTCAATTAATGTAATTGTATTGGTATCTATTTTCATTTTGAAATTTACCAGTAGCTGCTTTATTTCCCACATTCAGTTTATACTCAAGTCAGTATGTTTTCCCAGGTTTTTTTGTGTTAAAATTAGGGGCCTAGGTTTATATTTGGGTCGGCTTATACTCGAGTATATACCATATATACAAATCACAATGGCAGAGACCTTGCCAACAAAAATTGCCATATTCTTCCAAGTTTAAACTTCTAGAATTTGTACGGGACTTCAGCAGCTTTGTTTGCAGTTTCTCAATCATTTCAAAGTATTTGGGGGGGGGGGAGGGATGTGTATATTCTAATCTCTTCCGAAGCATACATTCCTCTCCCTTCTAGACTGAATTGACTGGGAAATCTTTTTTTTCAAAAACTTCATTCCAAAGAGATTTTACAGCTGTGCAAAAAGGAATTGAAAGCATTTGATAGTTATTTGTAAAGTATTACATCCAGACTCATGAAAGATTTTAATAACATGCTACAGTGTAGATAAACTATTTCTTTAGTACAGGTGTTTCAGAATAATCTCCCAAGGATTCTTCAATAATCTCAAAAGAAAATTGAAAGGATTATGAAACTATTTCGAAATGACAATGGAAACCAGCTAAAAGCATGCATTTGTGAACAGATAAGGTTCTTTTTTCGGAAAACCTATTCCTCCAACAAAGTCTTCTTTTTTAACTTCTCCATTGCAAACTGCACCTTGATATGTGGTTATTTCTGAATCAGATATTTACTGATTATTTGGAAAGTACACAAGACAGAATGGAAAGGGTTGCAAAGTTCAAAGTAAATGCTTTCCTACATTCGGCTTGACTCGGTTATCATGTTTCCCAGATAAATAGTTGCGAGGAAAACAAATAAAAATATGATTTGGAGCACAAATGTAATAGTTGCTGTATTATTAGTTAAAGTAATGGAACATCACATTAAAGAGGCTTCTTTTCGCAACAGTTCATTCTCTTTTTCCCACAGAGCTTCAAAGGCCTACTTTATCCTTGAAATACGGTTATTGATTGTAGCTCCAAATGATGACTTTTCCATGTGGCTGAGATAATCAGTGGCAAAATCAGTATCACAAGCACAACTTCTGTATCAGTGGTTCTCAAACTTCCTAATGTCGTGTCCCCTTATTACAGTTCTTCACATTGTGGTGACCCCCAACTGTAAAATTATTTTTGTTGCTACTTTACAACTGTAATTTTGCTACTGTTATGTATTGTAATGTAAATATTTGATATGCAGGATGCATTTTCATGCCCTAGACCAAATTTGGCACAAATACCCAATACGCCCAAATTAGAATACTGGTAGGAGGGGGGGGGGTTGATGCTGTCATTTGGGAGTTATGGTTGGTGGGATTTATAGTTCACTGACAGAAGGTCTCAGGAAGCATTCTGTCTCCCTAGGGCAGAAATATGTGATGTATCAAGAAAGCTGACAAGACTTGATATTACCAGTTTCTCTGGGTCCACTTCATAACCAAAGACACTTCAAGGCATAGCCTTCATGATATCACTACAGAATCTTGTGATATTCTGGAGCCGAGGGATCTTGATGTATAGGTTTTCATTTTGTCACACTTCCCATTGAAGAATAAAGCCCAGGGAGGGGGAGAAGAATATTGAACAAGGTACTTCTTCAATTGAACATGGCTTCTTGGACCAGGAGGGTATTGTTGTGATCCAATGTATCTGTAATGCATTACATGTTTTAAAGATAAGCCTGTATAGCAGTAGTTCTCAACCTTCCTAATGCTGCGACCCTTTAATACAGTTTCACATGTTGGGGTGTCCCCCAACCATAAAATTATTTTTGTTGCTACTTCACAACTGTAATTTTGCTACTGTTATGAATCATAATGTAAATATCTGATATGCAGGATGTATTTTCATTCATTGGCCAAATTTGGCACAAATACTCAAATTTGAATACTGGTGGGGTTGGGGGAGAATTGATTTTGTCATTTGGGAGTTGTAGTTGCTGGGATTTATAGTTCACTTACAATCAAAGATTATTCTGAACTCCACCAATGATGGAATTGAACCAAACTTGGCACACAAAACTCCCATGACCAACATTAAATACTGGAAGTGTTTGGTGGGTACTGAGCTTGGGAGTTGTAGTTCACCTACATCCAACAATAATGGATCTGGACCAAACTTGACATGAATATTCAATATGTCCAAATGTGAACAATGGTGGAGTTTGGGGAAAATAGACCAAGGGAGTTGTAGTTGCTGGGATTTATAGTTTGGTAGGCACTGAGTTTTGGAGTTGTAGTTCACCTACACCCAGAGAAGACTGTGGACTCAAATAATGATGGATCTGGACCAAACTTGACATCTAGACCTTGACATCAGGGAGTTGTAGTTGCTGGGATTCATAGTTCACCTACAATCAAAGAGCATTTTGAACCCCACCATCGATAGAATTTGGCCAAACTTCCGACACAGAATCCCCATGACCAAAAGAAAATGCTATGTTTCCTGATAGTTTTTGGTGACCCCTCTGACAGCCCCCTTGCGACCCTGCAGGGGTCCCAATCCCAGGTTGCAAAACGCTGCTGCATAGAGAATATGCTTGTAACAGTAATCAGTTTTGACAAAATAGCTTGTAGTGCTTGCAGTGTAGTTTTCAATAATATTCATGATTTTTTAAAAAATTGGATCTTCAGGAGACATTTAGTCAGTCAGTCACGAACACTTCAGAGAGAGAACACAATAGCCTCACCATCCCTCATATTTCTCCGCATACAGAGAATTATAGATTGAATTGACAATGTTGTTTATGTATGTAGCCTCTTTCATGTGATTAGATATCCAGATTTTTTTTAGACTGCTGGAATATGTAGGTAGCCTCTAGGCATAACAGAGGCTCTCCTTTTCAGATTTTCATTGCAGAGAAGGAGAGAGCAATTTGTAAGAAAATAAACTATTCCTTTTCCTCCTGCATTCATTTTAGCTCTATCATGGAAGCTTGAACAAAGCTCTCTACTCTCCTGCTCATGGTGTCACACTTTCCAAATGAATATTTCTGAGTAAGAATGCATACTATAACCCAACACAGCAGGTGCCGAAAGGTGTGAATATGAGAATAGGTCTGAAATTTCTCTCCCTCAGATTTTATAGTTCCGTTTGCCAAGTGAAACCAGCGCATCACGATGTCATGATTTCTGCTAATTTTTCAGGATTAGGAAGCATTCAAACATTTCTCAAATGAATCAGTGGAAAATATTAGGATGATTCGCACTCAGTTATGGACACCCACAGGGTAACTTTGGACAAGTTACATTCTCTGAGCTTTAGTAATGACAAATTTTCTCTGAATAATGAATCTCGCCAAGAAAACCGTGTAATGGGGTTGCTGTAAGATAAAGCATATTGGAACAACAGCAGGGGTGATTATCAGGCACAGATGGAGACACATGGGAATGGTAACAGTAGTAAAAAAAAAGTAAAGATGTAAGATTCTTTGCATTTGTCTTTACTACTACACTGCACAATGCCTGGATGGAAACATGGACTTGACTGGATAATTGAAGCCGCTTGACTTGGTATCTCCTGTCTCGTCCCAATTTTTTTCCCCACACAGCCATACAACCCAGAATATCAAGGCAGAAAATCCCACAATATCTGCTTTGAATTGGGTTATCTGAGTCCACACTTCCATATATTCCAGTTCAAATCAGAAAATATAGGATTTTATTCTGCTGTGTGGAAGAGGCCATAGATGCCTTGGTTACGATTTTGTGTTATGCTTCATCCGAATTCTTCCATACTGCTTAAGAAATCATCATCAGTGATATTCATAGACATGGGTATGGGAAGCAAAAACACACAGTTTTTTTCATGTCAGAAGCAACTTTAGTAACTGCAAGTCACTTCCGATATGAGAGAATTGGCCATCTACAAAGATGTTGCCCAGGGGATGCCCAGATGATTGATGTGTTACCATCCTGTGGGAGGCTTCCCTCATGTCCCTGCATGAGAAGCTAGTGCTTGACAGACAGGAGCTTACCCCGCTCCCTGGATTTGAACTGCCAACCTTTTGGTTGATCAGTCCTGCCAGCAAAAGGGTTTAATACAAAGAGTAAAAACATGCTATTGAGCAATCTGTACAAGTACATACAGAATATTTTCGGTAAGTATTGCTGTGGAATGGACAACCAGATATGTTTACAGCAGTGGTTCCCAACCTGTCATCTGTGGACCACCAGTGGTACGCAAGAACAAAAATATGGTCTGCAGCCTCACCATTACTACATTATTGTCTCAAAACCATGTGGCAACAAGAGTGACTGGTCTTGAGAAACCCTCTTATTGTGCTGAGGCAATGGGGATGTCAGGAGGGAAGAAGCTTACAACCTGCCCAAGATTATTACCATCACATCAACTCTAGATGGTTAAATATAATTTTCTGTGGGTAAGCAGTAGGGCTGGATATCTCCGGTTTAAATTACTTTGAAATCCATTATTTTTCGTATTTGAAATTATTTCTATCATATATCGACACTCGGGGTCCAACGCAGAAGAGAAATTTCAAAACCAAACCCTGGGTCGTCATTTTTTCTAAAGGTCACGTTATTAGGTCGTATTTGGCCTACAACTCCCAGAAATCTCAGCCAGTTTACCAGCTGTTAGGATTTCTGGGAGTTGAAGGCCAAAACATTCCTCTCCTTCCTTCGTGTGTTTTTCCCATGCAGGAAAGGAGGAGGGCAGGTTCGTCTGCCCTCCTCCTTCCCTGGATGAGAAAAGGCCGGGTTTTCCCCATGCAGGGAAGGAGGAGGACAGGTTCTTCTGCCCTCCTCCTTCCCTGGATGGGAATAACTCGTGTTTTTCCCATCCAGGGGAGGTGGGGGGGAGCACTCCCTTCTTCCCTCCTTGCCCCTCCCAGCTGGCAGGCATCCTGTGCGATGCCTGTCAGCTGGGAGGGGCAAGGAGGGAAGAAGGGAGAGCAAGCCCTCCATTCTAGCCTCCCAGCTGGCATAATGAATAAAAATGAAAATTCGTTATTAATAACGTTTCAATCATGAAATTTATTTTTTAAATTGTATTAATTTCTATAACGAACCAAAAAATGATCATGGATCAACCACCCCTAGTAAGCAGATGGCGACTACTGGATGGCAAATGATCTGTATCAGAAACTAGAGCTGATGTGGTCTATCCAATGCAATTTTCTGAATCACTGCCACAAATAACCAAACTGAATCTAAAGTTGGCCAAAAACTAATTCGTAACCCTTTCGGTACGAAGGTTGAAGAGTGGTTCCTGGTCAAAGTGGTTCTTGTTCAAGTGGTTAAAAAAAAAGGTTGGGAACCACTGGTTTACAGAGAAGTGTATGAATCCATTGTGAGAGACATGAGTTGTATGCCTAATAGTTTAGTTATGTTCAAGTGCACGAAACTCTATGAATATATTATATTCATATATATATATATATATATATATATATATATATATATATATATTATATGGTGTAGAGATGCATTGTACAATACTAATTATGAATCCAAAGTTTGCACATGTTGGTGCATGCATTTGCCTCTGTTCCAATTCCTTACTTACATTCTTCTAGCAGATATGTACAGACTCTACCACACCGTGAAAAAAGTCACTGCATCAAAATTCTTTTGAGCTTTTGGTTTATCGATGTGCATGCTTGCATCTGTAGAACATACACACATATCTCTTGAGTCTGTCAGATAATCACATCATGGCAGCTTTCCTAAAAAGCAAAACAAGGCAATAAAATGGCTTTTCTGTCTTGCTTTCTCACTACACCTCCAGACATCTGCAATGGGAGAGAGGGGTTTGTGCATGAGTTGAAGAAGATTAAAGCAGCACAGAGCTACACACCTGTAATTTAGGCATTGATTCTGTAAATTTTCCCAATTAAATGGGAAATCTGAAATAAATAGATTCAGGACAGATAAATGGAAGAACTGAAATGGGAGGATCCTGTCATTTCCAAATAGGAATGGTGAACATGTTTCATATTTAAAGTCAAAAATCCTTATAGGGTTCTTGGATGTGCCTGAAGTCGTCCTTTGCACCCTAATCAAATATTCCAGTAATTCACTCTTCCCTTGGGAAATCATTGATTGGAAGCTTTGTTCTTCATATTGACTGGATTAAGACTTGAAAAGCCAGGAAATACCTGGAACATATTTGCACTATTTATTTTTCCTGTTTGGAAAATTTTCATGACTTCAAAGTACATCCTGTTTCATCAAAGACAGGCATCTTCAGCCACAGATGTCTCCAAAAGTCCAGCTTGCTTTAGAAGTGAAATGAGAGTTTGTTTAATATACATTGCAGAGTATCATTTTACTTTTGCTATTTGCCCAAAGGCGGTTAATTTCAAGTATGAGTTTCTGACATAGAATTTACAGCTCGTGTATCACAACGTTTATTAAAGTTAGTAAGAGATGATGTCCTGGGATTTAACAGTGAGAATTAGCCATAACTATTGCCATTTGAGCCCTATTTGGCATGCTATTTCAAACCAAAAAATGTTGTTAGGAGAAAAGAAGCAGGTCAACTTGTACTGAGCAGATGAGAGAGCAAAATATGAACAATGTACTGTACTTTGAAATTCATTGCTTAGCTGCACCACAGTTTTAAGATGTCTGAGTTTAAATGTAGCCATTGATTACAAAAAGTATAAAAACGGTTACAATAACTGTACCATATAGATTTTATTTTCACTGTAACTACAGCGCAACTGAACTTTTCTTTGTTTCTATTTGTTTGTTTTTGAAGCATTTACAATGCCTTGTAATAGGCTTTCATGGCTGGAATCACAAGGTTGTTGTGTGCTCTCCGGGCTGTCTCACCATGCTCCAGAAGCATTCTCTCCTGACGTTTCACCTGCATCTATGCCAGCCACCCTCAGAGGTTGTGAGGCCTGTTGGCCTCACAACCTCTGAGGAAAATTGGGTTTATATATCTGTGGACCACTCTAAGAAACCACTGAAATCCACAAACATGCAGAGAATTTCAACAGAAAGGAGAAAACCATGAAAATAAACAAAATTAGAGTGAGGATGCCTGCCATAGATGCAGGTGAAACGTCAGGAGAGAATGCTTCTGGAACATGGCCTGGCAGACCGGAAAAGCACACAACAACCCATTTACCCATTGCCCATCTTTGCAACACCTTTATCTTTAGTAATATCACCCTACAGCCAAATCGCATTCACTACATACAATCACAGCATCAACTACTTATTACTCAAGTGACTTAACCATTCAAGTCTTTTTAAGGCTCTTTAGACTAACTCCCTGATAGTTCAATGGTGATTAGATCTATTTTTGGGTTGCTGTGAGTTTTCTGGGCTGTATGGCCATGTACCAGAAGCATTCTCTCCTAATGTAACACCCAATGGAGTTCTCTTTCTCTAAAACTCTTGGCAAATATGATATAGTTGAGTGTTACAGCATTAGAGCCACATTTCTAGATACAAACAATGGAAACTGATAGCATTCAGTGTAAACAACACAGAGTTGTAATAAGTGCATTGTCATGTGACAAATTATTATGTCATTGTGTTTTAATGGGTTTTTAGAAGTGACATGGCTACTATGTCTCTGTCTAGCTTCTTCATAAATGTGCCTACCAATATGTAAATAAATAGAAGAGTAGCAGCAAAATCATACAAAAATACCAAAATGAAGCAATGTTTAACTTCTTTTAAGCTCAATAATCTGCACACCTGATAAATTAGTGATGAGGCTTGGAGGTAACACAAGGGAGTTTTGGGATGCCTTTGTCTCAGATCGTGAATCATATTTGGACATTTTTGAATGATAAATCAATACTTTTGTGGGAGGGAATGAGAAAGGGAGAGAAGGCCCTATAGTATCTTATAAATAATGAGAGGTTAGTGTAAAGTGCAAGCAACAAAAGAACAATCACATTTCTACTGGAGGAATTTTTTAAGTTCATGCCTCAAATGTGATAAATGTGGCACATGGGATTGCTACTAAAGCTATTAATATGCTGGGTAGTATATATAGACTTTCAAAAACTAGAGCTGTGGGGAAAATTCCTTCTATAAACACAAAACAATGTAAGACAGCATAAGAAGAGTATTTCTGGACCAGTCTAATGATTTAGAATTTTGCTAGTCAAACTAACAGCTAGTTAGATGCCTCCTAAATCACTAAGACAGCATGAAGAAGACAATGCTTTTCCGTCATTTGTCCTCAGCACACGATAAAGTTTCATCAAGCACACAGTTTCATTGAGCATCATATCTCCGTGTCAATATGATAAAATTAGCTTTAATTTAATTCAGTTTCTCTGAAAATCACCTGCATTATCTTCTTGCCTTTCTTTCATATTGGATTGCTCTAGTTTATTTTTTTTCAGAAATAGATTTCAACCCAAATTATTATGCTTTTCGTAACCTATACGCTTATTTGTGTTATCAACTAATTTATGCAACTTTTCTCAATTAGCATGAAATGTGTTTTCTGTGTAAATTTCTTCATATATTAATGCAACTATGTATATTTTACTCATTCACATGTATACTGTTTGTGCGTGTGTGTGTGTGTATATATATATATATATATATATATATACACACACATAGAGTAAGCATCACTAATGTCCAATTATACAAATCATGAGAAATGTTCCTTGAGTACAAATCCGTTATTTTAGTTCTTTCCTCCTATAGTTTACTAGAAAAAAATCCAAAATTGTACTTTTTGTATGTTGCTAATAACCAGCACTGAAACTTTCCATTACTAAATGCCAACAATATACAACTAGGGATGGACACGTTCAGCAATTTCAGTTTCTCTTAATATATCTTGAATTCATTTTCATCCTTTTTTACATCATGTATTTTTTTAAAAAAAATTGCAAGAGATCTTATATACTTCGATGAATATTTTTTCCAAATACGCAATGCTGTTTACAATTTTACCTTATTGTTTGTTTGTGGTTATTTTTGGATACAGTTTCCTTCAAAAGTGGAAATAAATATTGTCCATTAGAAAGTGTATTTTTAAAATTTATTTTTATTTTGTGTCAAAAGTATTGCATAATAAATTAATTTTATACTGAAAAAATAAAGGGATCACAAGCAGGTAAATAGTTCTAGACCCAAAAACGGGCAACAACAACTGCATTATCTGTAGCTTTAAGCAGTTCCTCCTCTGTGCATGAGGCAGGGCATTGTGGGCAAGCATACAAATGCAGAGTTGTTTGTTCTGCTCCACAGTTGCACAAGGAGAAGGATTCTTCTAGGTGGTGCCATTTTGACAGGTTGTCATTTGATCTGCCCATTCCACTTCTGAGTCTGTTCAGGGACTTCCAAGTTGCCCATTCTTAGTTTGACCCTGGAGGCAGATTCTTGTTTGGGGGGGGGGGCATCCACTTGGGATTGCCTGATTTTGCTGCCCACAGGGATATTCTTGCTGTTGCTGGAGGAACATTAAGTGGTGTGGTGGTTCCCATGAAGCTTTCCCTTGTTTTAAGTCTACTGGGAGGAGGTTGTCAGCCCACTGCGACTCCACTTGTTGCTTCAACTGTTCTAATTGTAATTCCATCTTAATGGTATTACTGTGGTTTATGAGTTATCTGACAATTGTATTTTACGAACTGTTGTAAGTCACCCCGAGCCGTTGGGGGGACGGGACAGACAAATGCGAAATAATAAATAAATAAATAAATAGAGTGGGTAGCTTTCACAGTGTTCAACCTTATTTATCTCACAATTGGTAGCAACTCCCCATCAAAAATCATGTATCTGTGTGGGAGGTGGGGAGGGGGATACCAGCTAGCTAGCTTATTGAGTCTATCAACAGATGTAGGCATCCTGTGATTATACTACATGTCTCATTCAGTGCTAAATTCATATATTTCATGGAGGCAGATTTATGCCAGATGGGGCAGGCATACTCAGCAGGTGAGTAAGACAAGGCCAGGGCTGATGTTTTTATTAATTAATTAATTTTTTTTACATTTTGAAAATGATTTCACATAATGTATATGTTTTAACAGTATTTTTTGTTTTGCAGAACTACACCACAAAATCCAGAAAAGTGTAAGTATCAAAACACCGCTATGTTTTTGTTGACCTGGAAGTCAAAAATTAGGTATGTTTATATCAAAATGGGTATTTTGTTAGTTTCTTCCTTTCACTACATGTAATGGACCCCCTGATGGTGCAGTGGGTTAAACCCTTGTGCCAGCAGGACTGAAGACTGACAGGTCAGAGGTTTGAATCAGGGGGGAGCATGGATGAGCTCCCTCTGTCAGCTCCAGCTCCCCATGCAGGGACATGAAAGAAGCCTCCCACAAGGATGGTAAAACATCAAAACATCCGGGCATCACCCAGGGCAACATCCTTGCAGACAGCCAATTCTCTTGCACCAGAAGTGACTTGTAGTTTCTCGAGTCACTCCCAACACACACAAAAACTACATGTAACATAGGTTATTATTTTGTCGTGTTATATATATATATATATATATATATATATATATATATATATATAAAGAGCTGTCATCCTAAGTAGCCTATAGACAGCAAAACCACAGAAGGCAGACACACCAAATCAGCCCACATAAACAAAACCCCACGAGGTATGTTTACCCCCCCCCCAAATAAAAAATTAAACAACACGACCAAAAATACAAAAAAACAATTGGACTACAAGTCCCATGATCCCCCACGCCACCCCCCTGACAGTTTAGAGTGTTGGAATGTTGGTGGTGCTGGCCAATTAGAGGCATTATGCAAATACTCCCTCAGTTAGAATGTAGAGGCTGGGAGCCACCCCCCTCTGGCAGTTTAGAGTGTCGGAATGTTGGTGGTGCTGGCCAATCAGAGGCGTTATGCAAATAACCCCACAGTGGCACCCAAGGCTGATGAAAAGCTAAAAGGAGGAGGAAGGCCCACTGTCTTCGGCAAAGCTGGGGCCTCGCTTGGTGTGACAGCCCGGCTTCCGGAAGCCTCCATGGCTCCAATACAGGCCGTGGCGGCGTCCGGAAACAATACAATTCACCCTCCAACAAGTTGGGGGGTGGATCACTTTGTCTCCTCCCCTCGGAGAAGAGATTGGTTGATTGCACAGAAGGTGCTGGAAGGGAGGTGGGGCTGGCACATCGTGGTGCCAGCCCTCATTTCTCCCTCATTCGGCTGGAAGCCATCGTCGAAGGAGGCAGCTAATTCCAGGAGGCCTAATTTCAGCAGACGAAGGTCGGTTTGGGGCCTTCCTGGGGGCGAGGGACCCATGGAGGGGCCATACATGGTTACCATTACCTGGTCTGGCTGCCTCCTGTGCTAGGTGGCCTTATGGGGCCATCCGTTTGGTTATTACTCCACAATTATTTAATTTAATTTGTTAAGACTTTTAATTGAGTGGCAACAGAATGGGCAGGATGGCTCTGAATTAATTCCTCCCAGCCCCTGGCCTTGTGCCACTTAAATTGAATAATGCAAAAATTTAAGTCAAAAAATAAAGCAATTATTATTAAATTATATATCAGCTAGCAAAGAATATTAAATGAATACTTGCTTGCTTGCAGGGCCGGGGGCGGGGAGGTACATAGGGCCCCGGGCAGGCACGCTCGAGTTGTTTAGCTTCTTTTGGTGGCCATGTGGTTGGCCTTCCCCTGGGTGTCCGCTCGGTCGGGGGGGAGAGGGAGCCCGGGTTACTGGCAGGCTCCCCCGGGAGGCTCCAGGGGCCGCTGGGTTCGGGGGCTCCGGAGGGGTGGGCCCCGGTCGCGACCCCCCCCCCCCGCTGGCCCGAATGGGCTTTGTGCGGCCTATTGCTGGCCGCCGGCTTGCTGGCCGCCGTCTTTGCGGCGGCCAGCGAACTCCCAGGGCGCATGCGCGTTCTGGCGCGCATGCGTGCATCGCCTCAATGGCGGCCCCCTGAGGGGGCCGCCATCTTGCCGTACAGCGGCCTGTTCAGGGCGGCCGCCATGCTGTACGGCAAGCGGAAGTGAGGGCCGTACGGCAACCGGAACCTGTTGGCCGCCATTTTGGCCGCATGGCGGCCTCCTATGGGGGCCGCCATTTTGTTGTACGGCAGCCGGGGGAATGCAGGTCGCCATTTTAGATGGCGGCCGGAAGTGAAGGGCCGCCATTTTGGTGTACGGCGGCCGGAAGCTGGCGGCCGCCATTTTGACCACATGGCGGCCCGCTATGGGGGCCGCCATCTTGGCCACATGGTGGCTCACTCGTGGGGGCCGCCATTTTGGATGGCGGCCATTTTTTAAAGGTAAAATAATTAAATAAATTATAATGTATAAAAAAACAAAATAAAAATAAAAGAAAAATAAAAATAAAAATTAAAATATAAACCAAAAAATAATATGAACAAAACAATATATATATATAGACATACGAAATAAGGACATCAAAGTAATAAAATATATAGATTGTATACATACAGGTATTTAAATAATAACTAAAATTCAATGTACAGAACTAAATAATGGATATATATATATATATTATAATAATATTAATAATTAAAAAGAAAGATTGACAACAAATTCGCGTACACTTAACCATAAGGAGAAGAGTCCAGCTATTATCATAAGGAAAAGATTACATATATACATTTTATGATATGTATACGAAGTCTTGGAGCGAGCTCCTTACACCTAGGTTAGCTTGCTACTGACCTATATATATAAAAAAAAGGGTGAGAGAGAGGAACCGAGTGGATATGTTGGCTCGCCCATTGACGTTTGGTCTCGATCTTTTACATTACAGATGGCACCCAAGAAGAACGTCGGTGGTCCTAAGGGAAAAGGCCCGGCGACGAAGACGACGAAGAGGGCATTGTCCCCGCAGGCCCCCCCCTGTTAGAGAGAGGGGGGTTTCTGCAGCGGACTTGGACGCCCTCGCTCAAAGGGTTCAGCAGATCGAGGGAGAGATGGGTTTAAACGTACAGAGGGGGGAGGCGAGGCCTGCTCGCTTAGCTGGTCGAGACTTGATTTATGCTGACCTTTTGTCTCGTCTTTCAGTAATAGATGCCGAGCGAGAAGCGCGGAAACGGGCAGCGGAGCGTCCGGTTGAGCAACCCCCGAGAGGGCAGGTGGTACAGTCCGAAGAACAGGCGCAAACAGAAGCGGTGCTGACTCCGTCATCTGCAATGGCAGTACGACCCCCATCTCAAGTGACAACTGCTGCAACGTCTGCAGTAGGCGAACAGGATGAGGCGGTCCGGGAGCTACCCCAATCTGTGGTGGAGGAGAGACCCTCAACTTCCCAAGGTACAAACACCACACTATCTTGGCCCTGGGACCAGGGCCAGGTAGCACTCCCCCCACTGCACAGCACTCAGGGTAGTTCGGTACAGGTCTCCTCGACTCAAACCAGCCAAGAAAAAGGGGCAGACTTTCCGCGAACTGCTGCGTCGTCCTTGGTCACCCTTGAGGAGGCCAGGACTAGTGACGCAAACAAATATTGGGGGACTGAGAAATGGCCCGCTCACATGACCCCTAGTAAGACAGTGGTCGCATTGGGTGCGCACCTTACGCAGAAAGTAATTGATAAGATTCTGCGTAACGAATATATAGACATCTTTTCCCTATATTTTAGGGAGTTGGATAAAAAAGAGAAAGAGGACCTAGATGATGAGCGGAAAGATGAATTAAAAAAGAGAAAGGTAGAGCACATCTGGGAAAATTGGCATGCATGTTTCGCGGTTTACGCGGCCATCATTTCTGAAGCCCACCCCGCTAGGGGCCCAGCACTGTTTCGATACCAGACTTTAATCAGTGAGGCTCACATCAACGGTCCTGGGGAAGCATGGCTTATCTACGATAGGCGTTTTTCGCTTGAGGCCTCATTGGCCCCCGATATGAGGTGGGACATGATTAATACCCAATTATGGTCCGAGGCCATGGGTGCTTTAAAGGGGTCTATGAAAGCAAAGGCAGACAGCGGACAAACTATTGTTACTAGGAATACCCAGTCCTTTCGACGGGGGGGTCTGCAGCAGCAGGCCCAACGACGGGGGAACCTTTGCTGGGATTTTTCGGCCAGGGGTATTTGCAACCGCAACCCATGCCGTTTCCAGCACGCATGTGGTATCTGTTCAGGATCCCATGCTACACGGAATTGTGCCAGGGCCAGTGGTAACAGGGGCGGAACCAAAGATAATCTGCAGAGAAAGAATCCAGGACAATCGTCTCTTTCCAAAGGGCCCCAGCCCAATTAAACTAGACCACTTACGGGAGTGGCTAAAATTATACCCCGATAAGGAAGCTGCGCGTTACGTGTGGGAAGGTTTCTCACAGGGCTTCCGGATACCGACAATGGGACCGCGCAGGCCACAGTTGGCAAAGAATTTAAAATCAGTTAATGGTTTGGAACATTTAGTTCAGGTTAAGATAGATAAGGAGGTTAAAGAGGGGAGGGTTATTGGGCCGTTTGATACGCCACCAGTTCCATGTTTAAGAGTCTCCCCATTGGGAATTGTGCCCAAGAAGACCCAGGGAGAATATCGGCTCATCCACCACCTGTCCTATCCCAAGGGCGGGTCGGTGAATGATTCCATCCCTGAGGAATTGTCTTCTGTTAAATATACTTCGTTCGATGCAGCAGTGAGGGTTGTCCGTCGACTGGGCTTGGGAGCCGACTTAGCCAAATGCGACATTAAGTCTGCATTCCGTCTGCTCCCGGTTCACCCGGCAGATTTTGATCTCCTCGGATTTTGTTTCCGTGGCCTTTTTTATATGGACCGAGCGCTGCCCATGGGCTGTTCGGTTTCATGCGCCGCATTTGAACAATTTAGTACATTTTTAGAATGGGCAGTTAGGACAAAATCCGGCCTACAGGGGGTAGTCCACTACCTGGACGATTTCCTTTTTATAGGTAGGGCTGGGACCGGAGAGTGCAGATTTCTCATGCGCTCTTTCCAACAATTGACCAACCAGTTAGGGGTTCCGCTAGCGGACGAAAAGACGGAAGGTCCAAGTACAGTTTTGACTTTTCTTGGGATTGAGCTCGATACCATCAATCAGTTTTCGAGGCTTCCCATAGAAAAAATTACCAATTTGACAAATAAAGTCCAGCAATTCCTGGGTCGCAAGAAGGCGACCCTGAAGGAATTTCAAGAACTAATTGGACACTTAAATTTTGCATGCCGGGTGGTGGCGCCCGGGCGTGCCTTTTTACGCAGGTTGTGCGATGCCATTTCTGGCATCGAGTCCCCGCACCATTACTTGCGGGTGACACGCGCCATTAAGGCTGACCTGCTAATCTGGCTTAAGTTTTTCTCAAATTTCAATGGGATTTCATTTTGGAGACAGGAATTGGCCGTTATGGACGCGTTGAAGGTGGCTTCAGATGCTTCAGGCGCTATAGGTTTTGGGGTTTATTTTGATGGCCAATGGTGTGCGGAGCAGTGGCCACAAGCTTGGCATGACGCCGGCATTACGGCCGATTTGACTTTTCTTGAATTTTTTCCCATTTTGGTAGCGGTCACAATATGGGCTGAGAGGTTTGCAAACTCTACAGTCCATTTTTGGTGTGACAATTTGGCGACAGTGCAAGTAATCAATTCCCTGACATCAAAATCTCAGAGGGTTATGAATGCGCTTAGGCATTTCACACTCCACTGCTTGAAGTTTAATATCTTGTTTCGTGCTTTCCACGTTGCTGGGATCAATAACTCACTTGCCGACGCGCTATCTCGTATGCAGATGGAGCGTTTCCGGCAGTTGGAACCCGGCGCCGACGTCCGGCCCCAATGCATGCCAGACCATCTTTGGACGGTTGGGAGCACGAAACGTTAACTGGTATGGTGTCAGCTCTGGCCCCTAGTTCTATGAAGGCTTATTCAAGGGCAGTTAAGGAGTTCGAGGAGTTTAGGAGGGATTACAACATGCCTCAGGCTATCCCGGTTCCTTACGAGCACATAGCGCAGTTTTGCGTTTTTTCTAGGAGAAGAGGTTTGGCCACGCATTCGATCAGGGTGCGCCTGGCCGCATTGGCTTACTGGCTTAAGGCTCAGGGCCTTCCAGACGCTACTAATGACTTCCGCCTGCATAAGATCTTGGCCGGATGGTCACGCAGCCAGGGTCAGCTACGGGATACTAGGGAACCTATTACTCCTGACATTTTGAAAGGCTTGAAGCTAGTGTGGCCCAAGGTTTGCGCGGACGCCCATGAACAAATTCTGTTTCATGCGGCAGCCTTGACAGCTTTCTTTGCAGCCTTGAGGATTAGTGAGTTAGTCCCGACATCTAAAAATGATACATCATTGAGGGCCTTGTTACATTCTGACCTAACCATTACTCAAAATGGTATAGAGTTGCTGGTTCGTTCTTCCAAGACGGACCAAGGGTCCAGGGGCACAGTTATTAAGTTATCAAAGTGTAGTGACCCTGATTTATGCCCAGTTACAGCTTTGGTGCTGTTTAATGGGATTCGGCGTCAAGGGCCAGGTTATTTGTTCAGTCACCAGGATGGCACAGCGCTATCAAAGTACCAGTTTTGGGCTGTTACTAGCAAGGCACTGAAGATGTTAGGATTGGGTCACGTTAGGTTTGCACACATTCCTTCCGCATTGGTGCAGCTTCAGTGGCCAATGTTATGGGTTATGACACGGAGAGAATAAAAACCCTGGGCAGATGGAAATCAAATGCCTTCAGGAAATACGTGCGTACTCCGTTGTCTTAACTAAGTTTGATCTGTCGTTTCAGATCTGGTGTCGCTGAGCCATAGATGGAGGATCCTCGTCTGCGGGCACAGTTTTGTTCACTGGGCAGCAAGGCAGGCCATGAGGTCTCACTATGGCCAGCATTTGGGCCTCGGCTCAGTTGCTACTGTGGAGTGGCAGGGAATTAGAGGTATGCGTTGGGACGGTTTGCTCCCACTTCTATTCCAGTCCAGGAGGGCCCCTCCGGACGTTTTGGTTATACACTTAGGAGGCAATGATCTGGGCCTTTTGAAGGGTAGGGCCCTGTACTTGCAAGCTTGGGAGGACATCTCTAAAATATGGCTAGCATGGCCGCGGGTACACATTGCTTGGTCGGCTATCATCCCTCGCCTCCGGTGGTCAGGTGGCGGGGATGTAAAAAAAATGGAAAAAGCAAGAAAGCGTGTGAACCGGGCCATGCGCACGGCGCTTGCAAGAGGTCGGGGCTCCTACATATTTCATGGGCAGATCTCTCACGTCAGTCCTCACCTTTATAGGGCAGATGGAATCCATCTGTCTGATGTAGGAAATGCAATGTTTCTTAATGATTTAATGGTAGGTGTTCAGTTGATTTTAGACGGCTTGGTGGGGGATGGGAGCTAAATAGGACATTTGCTCCCAATCCGTGGCGTAAATAGTTTAGTTTCCAAAGGTTGGTATACATTTAAGGTACCCCTTAAGGGTGTGGGGCATTCGAAAAACACTCACCTAGAGGTTAATTTTAGGGGTGAGGTGATGGTGAATGTCCCAGGAACGGGAGAGTCTAGTCTCAAAAGGTGAGAGAGATTTTTCCTGATGTTCCCTTGCGGGTTGCCCGGGTTGAAAGCTACAGGGGACCCAGATAGTGCGCCTAAAGAGCTGAGGGGTAGACTTTAGAAGACGCTACCTTGGCTTACACACACCAAGTTGAACTGACACCAAAAGTTAGTTTAGTTACAAGTTAAATAGGTAACTATTTTTAATAAAAGTTGCCCAGAATTTGAAACCAAGATATATTGTGTCTGTCTCTTTATTTCGGGGGGTTGGAAGACAATACAATTCACCCTCCAACAAGTTGGGGTGGATCACTTTGTCTCCTCCCTCGGAGAAGAGATTGGTTGATTGCACAGAAGGTGCTGGAAGGGAGGTGGGGCTGGCACATCGTGGTGCCAGCCCTCATTTCTCCCTCATTCGGCTGGAAGCCATCGCCCACCACTCCCGCCCATGGATAGTATAATAATGATCGCTCAAATGGTTTCACATTTGGGGGTCGGATAGGAATTCGCCCACAGGGTTTTGCCTATCCTATACTGTCTATTAGGGGCTTAGATGGAATGGTCGGCTAATAAAATAGCAAAGCGTAAATAGTTTAGTTTCCAAAGGTTGGTATACATTTAAGGTACCCCTTAAGGGTGTGGGGCATTCGAAAAACACTCACCTAGAGGTTAATTTTAGGGGTGAGGTGATGGTGAATGTCCCAGGAACGGGGAGAGTCTAGTCTCAAAAGGTGAGAGAGATTTTTCCTGATGTTCCCCTTGCGGGTTGCCCGGGTTGAAAGCTACAGGGGACCCAGATAGTGCGCCTAAAGAGCTGAGGGGTAGACTTTAGAAGACGCTACCTTGGCTTACACACACCAAGTTGAACTGACACCAAAAGTTAGTTTAGTTACAAGTTAAATAGGTAACTATTTTTAATAAAAGTTGCCCAGAATTTGAAACCAAGACATATTGTGTCTGTCTCTTTATTTCGGGGTTGGAAGACAACACCAGAGGCACTCCAAGTGGCTAGCTACTGGTCAAAGGATATTTAATACACTACCAAGTCTGCAAACTTTGTGTTTTGATGGTTTGTTTGTTTTTAATGCAATACAACTGTTTGGTTCGCTCCTGACATGATAAATAAATACCCAAATAAAAATACCAAATGGTAATTCTGGAGTGAAAATATGAATGTTCTAATCTTGATCTCCATAATTGTATCGATTGAGTATTTGGTGGAATATTTATCCTGGAACATGTTTACTGAGGGAAAAGTTTGAAATGCACCAGGATGTCATAGGACTGTTTTTAGAATTCTGGCTGGCATGAAGAACCTATATCTTTACAGGATAAGATTATATAGTAATAGTAACTCCCTCTCCTTTGCTTGGATCTCTCCTTCCAGATTCAAACATAACTGATTGAGGAAAGTTTATTTATTTATTTTTAACAGTATTTATATCCTGCCAGCTTCTGCCAACCTAGCAGTTCGAAAACTTGCAAATGTGAGTAGATCAATAAGTACCGCTCGGTGGGAAGGTAACGCACTCCATGCGGTCATGCTGGCCACAAACACATTTAACATTGATTGGGTTTTTGAGTGAAGAACAGCTGGCTATATAAAAGTGGGTTTGCAATGCTTTTCAGCACCATATACAGTCATTGATAGAATGAGGCACGGCAAACCACACTTTCTGACATTGTATTGCCAATGTCTTTCCAGTGTATAAAGGACATCCATTTTTATTAGGTGATAGAAGAGTGAGATCAGTAAAATCATCACATTGTCTGAGCATAATATGTTACTCCACTGGAGTTTATGTAAATTGACTTGGATGATCTGCTTTTCCACAGGAGGAACACTTTTCAGTTTCTTAATTTTATTATGTGTTATATTTGGGTCTTGTTCATCCTTTGACAAGCTCATAGTTTATTTATGGTAGTCAATCTATCACAAAAATGTTGGCCGGAGCCAGTTATATATATAGAACAGGCATTGGCATTGATCATGGTGAAATGTCCACTTTCAATTGAAAATGCTGGGAGCAGGAAACAGCCACACGGTGAAAGCTATGTGTGCCCCATGATCTAAGGTAGCCTGCCAACTTCTGATACAGCAAACAACACTCTCCTACTTCCACTGTGTAAATTGCATTTAATTACCAATCAAAGGATCTGTCTGTGCTTCCAGAAACAAACTGCTATGGACCAAACTTACAGATCTCTTTACTTTTGAAGAGAACTGAACCAAGTACTTTCAGACCATGTTTGCAGAAGTATCAAGGTAAAGAAGATAGCTTATAATAAAATCTTTAAAATATCTGAGACCAATCCATATGTTTTAGTAGTGCTAATTTGTGGCAGTATTGTCAGGGCAAAAGAGACAAGGTATAACTGTTATGATGTGCCATGGCGGTTTGAAGCCTCTTAAGAGCATAGGACCACATAGAACCATAGAATTGGAAGAGACCTCATGGGCCATCCAGTCCAACCTCCTGCCAAGAAGCAGGAAACTTGCATTCAAAGCACCCCCGATAGATGGCTTTGAATGCCTCCACCACACTCCGGGAAAGAGAGTTCCACTGCTGAATGGCTCTCACAGTTAGGAAGTTCTTCTTCATGTTCAGGTGGAATCTCCTTTCCAGCAATTTGCAGCCATTGCTCCACATTCTAGTCTCCAGGGCAGCAGAAAACATGCCTACTCTCTCCTCCCTAAGACTTCGTCCTCACATGGCTATCATGTCTCCTCTCAGCCTTCTCGTCTGCAGGCTAAATATGCCCAGCTTTTTAGCTTGATGAAGAAGGCTGGAGACAGCTGAAAGCAGTTTGAGAAAGGATTCATCTCTCTCTCTTTTTTTACGCTCTCATTCCCGCTATTTCAGTTTTTGAAAAAATGCAAGACAGAAACATTTGAAATCTAGCTTATGACAGGTGAAAGTAGGATGAGTGGGAACATGAGTAGGAAAAGGTTGTGCTTTTTTGTTTGTTTTTTGCAAATTGCTTTCTAACCTCTGTTTTAAAAAAATCTACTATCTCAAAATTCAGCAAATCTTACAGAGATCTAGTGGCTAAAATAGTCATAAGAGTCCCTAATTCTGCCGTGTTACAAGATAGGATGTAGCTGTTGTATGCCTTTCAAAAATACGAACCACTGTGAAAACGAAGATCTTGGGAGGCCTCTGCTCTCATTCCCGCCACCATCACAGGCGCATTTGGTGGGGATGAGAGACAGGGCCTTTCTCAGTGATTGCCCCTGGCTATGGAACTCCCTTCCTGGCAATATTAGATCAACCCCTCTTCCTGTCCTTCAGAAGGATGATGAAGACTCGACTGTGGGACCAAGCCTTTGGGGCAACTTTTAATGTGGATATAAGTGATTTTAATGCTTGTATATATTTATGGTTTCATGTCCTGGCATTGAATGCTTGCCATAGATATGCTGTTCTCTGCCCCGAGTCCTCTGGGGTGAGAAGGGCAGAATATAAATGTTTTAAATAAATAAATAAATAAATATTCTGAAATGTTTGCTGCTTTGGAAGCT
>JARBWK010000016.1:24504297-24541448 GCA_030556195.1 Anolis apletophallus | reverse complement strand
TAGTGACCCTGATTTATGCCCAGTTACAGCTTTGGTGCTGTTTAATGGGATTCGGCGTCAAGGGCCAGGTTATTTGTTCAGTCACCAGGATGGGACAGCGCTATCAAAGTATCAGTTTTGGGCTGTTACTAGCAAGGCACTGAAGATGTTAGGATTGGGTCACGTTAGGTTTGCCACACATTCCTTCCGCATCGGTGCTGCTTCAGTGGCCAATGTTATGGGTTACGACACGGAGAGAATAAAAACCCTGGGCAGATGGAAATCAAATGCCTTCAGGAAATACGTGCGTACTCCGTTGTCATAACTAAGTTTGATCTGTCGTTTCAGATCTGGTGTCGCTGAGCCATAGATGGAGGATCCTCGTCTGCGGGCACAGTTTTGTTCACTGGGCAGCAAGGCAGGCCATGAGGTCTCACTATGGCCAGCATTTGGGCCTCGGCTCAGTTGCTACTGTGGAGTGGCAGGAATTAGAGGTATGCGTTGGGACGGTTTGCTCCACTTCTATTCCAGTCCAGGAGGGGCCCCTCCGGACGTTTGGTTATACACTTAGGAGGCAATGATCTGGGCCTTTTGAAGGGTAGGGCCCTGTACTTGCAAGCTTGGGAGGACATCTCTAAAATATGGCTAGCATGGCCGCGGGTACACATTGCTTGGTCGGTTATCATCCTCGCCTCCGGTGGTCAGGTGGCGGGGATGTAAAAAAAATGGAAAAGCAAGAAAGCGTGTGAACCGGGCCATGCGCACGGCGCTGCAAGAGGTCGGGGCTCCTACATATTTCATGGGCAGATCTCTCACGTCAGTCCTCACCTTTATAGGGCAGATGGAATCCATCTGTCTGATGTAGGAAATGCAATGTTTCTTAATGATTTGATGGTAGGTGTTCAGTTGATTTTAGACGGTTTGGGGGGGATGGGAGCTAAATAGGACATTTGCTCCCAATCCGTGGCGTAAATAGTTTAGTTTCCAAAGGTTGGTATACATTTAAGGTACCCCTTAAGGGTGTGGGGCATTCGAAAAACACTCACCTAGAGGTTAATTTTAGGGGTGAGGTGATGGTGAATGTCCCAGGAACGGGGAGAGTCTAGTCTCAAAAGGTGAGAGAGATTTTTCCTGATGTTCCCCTTGCGGGTTGCCCGGGTTGAAAGCTACAGGGGACCCATATAGTGCGCCTTAAGAGCTGAGGGGTAGACTTTAGAAGACGCTACCTTGGCTTACACACACCAAGTTGAACTGACACCAAAAGTTAGTTTAGTTACAAGTTAAATAGGTAACTATTTTTAATAAAAGTTGCCCAGAATTTGAAACCAAGATATATTGTGTCTGTCTCTTTATTTCGGGGGGTTGGAAGACAATGCCCCTCCCACCTCCTCCTGGCTTCCTGCTTAACCCCCCCCCCAAGGAATGAAAGAAGGAAGGAAGGAAAGACCCAAGGAAGGAAGAAGACAATAAGAAAAAAAGGAAACAGGGAAGGAGGGAAGGAAGGATGGAAAGAAAGAAGGAAAGAGGTCACGCAGGAAGGAGGAACAGAAAACAGACAGGTAATAAAAGGCAATACAAGAGGTAGAAGCTGGTGAAGGGGCTAGCAAAAGGTAGGGAGAGAATGGAGGGAGGGAGACAAGGGGAGCAAGAACTGATACAGAAAGGAGAGGGATGGCAGGAAGGAGGGAAAGGAAAGAAGGGAGGGAGGGAGAAGAGGCAGGAGGACAGAGAGAAGAGAAAAGCTGAGGGATGAGGGGGAGAGGGAAGAAAGGAAGTATAAAAGGCAAGAAGGGATGTTACTGTTGGTCTTCGCCACATGCACACACATATGTACATATAGACATGCACACATACATACATACATGCACTGAAATATACACATGCACAATACATACATATATCTGTACACTTACACACATCTACACATATACAAGCATATACATATACAAAAACACACATATACATAAGTTCACACATATACACGCATATACATATACACATATACATAAGTACATACACATATGCACACACATATGTATACATATACACAAATCCATATATATACATACATACACACACACACACTAATGGAAAGAGAAAAAGCCACAGCAGCGCGTGGTCGGGTTCAGCTAATACCCTATAAATTCCACACTCAGAGGTTCTGTTAGATATCCAATGCTGTCCTGGAAGGACTCTCAAATGGATCCAGCAACATTCCTGTTATGCTTTTATTTTAGCTCTTACTACTTTAACCAATCTGTTCTACAGTATGTCTAAAAATCATAAATGGTCTTTAAATTTATTGTCTTTTATTGCAACCTCAGATGAGGCAAAGTTCTTACAGGTATACATCAAAATGAATAGAAACACTCTCTGAGGTAAATTAACCTCAATCTTGAGCAATAACTTAAAAACTAACCAGATGAGTTTGGGGAATGGTTCTTTCTATTTGTCCTTTGAGCTATAAAAATAACTGAAAATATGCCAAGTGGGAAGAGAGAGCCAAATCCTAATAATATTCTTCCTCCTTTGAAAATATAAATAAGAACTTGTTTGGACTGTAGTAGATGCTGAATGGGTGACATAACAAGGAGAAGCATTAGTTAAGGTCGCCCACTCTGTTGATCATAAAATTTTATGACAAATTCCATAGGAATGGCTGTGTTGGCTTCTTGTAAATGAAAGAAAAGTAGGGATGGATAAAACAGAGTCTTTGCAGCTGAAAGACTAATTGTTTTGTTGTAGTAAGAGGGTTATTATGACATAAACATCTATGAATTATACTCACTTTCGAAGTAAGTGTTTGTGTGTCTGCGTAAATCTCCAACATATGCATTATCTAAAGCACATGCTATGTCTAAGGCATATCTTGAGCATTTGGTTCCATTTCTATTTTTTATGAAAGTCTTAAATTCTCAGTTTCACACATTCTGCAGTCAGGAACAACAGTGTGAGACATATTCTACCCTGTCTTCTCTTTCTAGTGTTTGTCTGCCTTGTGTGATAAGTTGTAGAAACCCAGCTAGGACATCTGGGGTCCACCATAGTGTGTTTCAATAAATCTACAAACTTAGAAACACTCAGAAGCACTTCAAATAGAAAAGCAGCCTAAGTAAACATCAGAAACTTGTCAATAATAAACCATTAGAATCACCATTGCAATATTCTTTTGGGGGGGGGGGGGGATGACATGGCCTGTCATAACCTTTTGGGAAAATGGCATCATGCAAGGAAATTAGGTTTCCCAGCTGTTAAACTGATATCCTAAATATCTCTTTGAACTGTGAGGGACAAAAATATGCCAATGCACAAAACAACTTAAGCTATATTCAGCAAAGTTTCAGAGGTGTTCCTTTTAGTTGCCCCAAAACATAAATATGTTTTCCTTTAAATCATGCTCTCAAGAGACACAAATAAGCAGACTTCTTTAAAAGTAACATAGCTGGTTTACTCACAAAGCTTCATGTATTCAGCATACAGGTACTTTGCTTGTCAACAGGGGCGGTCTAAGATAATTTTAAATGGTAAGCAAACATTATTCCCCCGCGCATGCCCAGAAGCTCCTGTGCGCAGGTTCTCTCACAAAAGACATACCCACACCGGCAGGTACAGACAATCAGGGGCAGGGTAAGGGAAGAAAAGGGAAAAGGAAAGGAAGGGAGAAGGGAAGGGAAAGGGAAAGAAAAGGGAAAGAAAAAGGAAGGGAGAGAGGAGAAGGGAAGGGAAAAGGGAAGGGAAGCAAGGGGAACGGAAGGAATGGAAAGGGAAGAAAGGGAAAGGAAGCCAAAGGAGGGGAAGAGAAGGGAAAGGGAAAGAAAAGGGAAAGAAAAAGGAAGGGAGGGAGGAGAAGGGAAGGGAAAAGGGAAGGGAAACAGAAGGGAAGCAAGGGGAACGGAAGGGAAGGAAAGGGAAGAAAGGGAAAGGAAGCCAAGGGAGGGGAAGAGCAGGGAAAGGGAAGGAATGGGGAAGAAAGGAAAAAGGTAAGGAAAGGAGGGGGAGGGGAAGGGAAGGGAATTGAAAAGGAAGGAAAGCGAAGGGTCGACTGATATTAATGGCATTGCCAGAGTCCTTATCTGGAATTGTAATAACTAGACTATTATCTTTAATAAGAATAACAAAAGTATTTTAAAAGAAAAGTTTCCTATTTAATTTTATGCTCTCCTGTTGCCAGTTATTGTTAATCTTACACCCATTTTTTCATATATTAGTCAGGTTTATCTTTAGACATGGAGCTGACTATTACCATTGCCCATCTTGGCCAGTACTTTCTATTCTACTCTGCTAGACAATAGCTCAAAAATTCCATGAAGCTGATAGGAATCTGAGAGCTTCTACATGGCAAGCATGGACATTAGGCTGCATTGGGCCAGAGTTTAGTACTAGCAATAAGATCTACCAACCAAAAGGTTGCCAGTTTGAAGCCCTGAGTCACTGTGAGCTGTTGACTGTCAGCTTACTGTTGACCTAAGCAGTTCAAAAACAGCTTGAGCTGTAGTTAGAGAAATTAGGTATTGCTCAAACAAGCAGGGGAGAAGTATTTTACGACACCATAAAGAGAAAAGATCACAAAATGCTGGGTGACCAAAAGGAATGGGGAAGTCCTGATGGCTCTTCATCATAGAGAATGTAGTAACAGCACCCCCCTGTGAATGGATTCAAGCACAACCTTCCAAGGTACGAAAAAGCTGGATGTTGACATCGACACAACACACCTCCTTTCTGTTCTGTCTATCTATCCAAAATGGCATTGAATGTTTGCCTGAGTCCCCATGGGGATATAGGGCAGAATATAAATAAAGTGTTATTATTATTTAATTTGCAAATGTTTATTTAAAAGTACAATTAATATATCCATATGGAAATATTATTTCTATCACAGTATAAGGAGGTGAACAAAGTCTGAGATCACTGGTATGCTTTGTCACTTCAATGATCTATTCAGAGTAATTGGAGAAAGCTTAGGATTGTTTATTTGATGCCACCAGTTCCTCCCCATTTAAATATTTGGACACATTAATCAGAATGCATTTGTTCTGTAGTCAACTCGATCAGAGAAATTTATTAGGGACTAAGTGGAATACTTCCCCTAGAAGATGTCATCTTTATATATGGATTTTTTAGTTTTGTACTCTTGATGCATATTACATGAAATCCATTCTTCTGAAGCTTTGGGTCATGTTTTTAAGTTGACAAAATGGTGAGAAAATGAGAGAAAAGGCACACTCTCAAGTTGCAAAAATGTATTTATTTATTAAGGGAGAAATTTAAATTTAATCTGAACTGTGGTGTATGTTGCCCATCAACATATTCATATTCCCTAAATAACCACTTCAGCTCCAGTATATCTTTACCTGATGTCCGAGGAGAAAAAAATGTGGGGTGTCCAGCCTATTTGGAAAGTCAACAATCCATTGTTGCTTAGTTTGACAGAAATGTACCATATGGTTAAAGCTGCTTCACTGAAAATGCTTTGGCCAGACTGCTGCCATTTCCTATTTATTATTTCAATGTCAAGTGCCCCATTCATTGAAAGTGTAACAGGGAGAGGAAGACAGTCCATTAGACCAAGACATTTTCAATTTACATCATTAGAAAAATAAATATGAACTAACAATTTGTTTGTGATGCGCACTGTTCTTCCTATTTGCATCCCTAGCTTTTATCTCCATTTGAATCTATATTTTAAAAAGGAAAGTGTCATATGATAGAATGATGTGATGATAAATAGTATTTCTGCAAGCAGTTGTGCTTTCTCAAGGATTGCAAGAACATTCACAATTTTCTGACACATATTTTTGACTTGTTATGAGATGGCACAGTTTTGGTGCTGGTGTGTATAATAAATAGACTATCGACAAATTATATAAGGTTGCCTGTTGCCATTGGGAGGGCAAGTAAACTGGGAGTGATAAATCTGGGAAATGTAGTTTGGGAAGGCAAGGACCCCAGTGGCAAAGAATTCAAAAGCCCTGCCCTGAACTACATTTCCCAGAAGTCTGCTCACATAAGAAAATTACAATGAAGTTGAGGAGAGCTATTATCTATCTGTAGCAGCAGCCAGAGTTCCAATATATTACTGAATGTGCCAAGAAGACTGATAGTAAATCTGTGCTGGGCTGGGAGGAAAGCCTCTAAACTGAAGTTCTATGGTATGTGTTGTGTGTCCTATTGGAAACTGGGCAACTGGACAGATATATAAACCCCACTTGCCCAGTTTCCAACAGGCCTCACAACCTCTGAGGATGCCTGCCATAGATGTCGGTGAAAAGTCAGGAGAGAATATGGCCATACAATCCAGAAAACACACAGCAACCCATAAATGTGAGTACTGAAAATCTCAATCCTGGTAGCATTTAGAACAGTCAAACATTAAAAGGCAGTAATATGAGCAGTCGTGTTCAACTTTTGGTCCTCCATCTTTTTTTGGATTTCATCCCCTAGAATTCCTTATCATTGGGCAAGTTGGCAAAGGCTTCAGGAGACAATGTAGTGTTGAAGGTTTTCATGACCAAAATCACTGGGGTTTTGTAAACTTTTCAGCCTGTATGGCCATGTTCCAGAAGCATTCCCTCCTGACGTTTTGCCTGCATCCATGGCAGGCATCTTCAGAGGTTGTGAGGTCTGTTGGAAACTGGGCAAGTGGGGTTTATGTATCTGCCCAGTTGCCCAGTTTCCAATAGGACACACAACACATTCCATAGAACTTCAAAGTAAGGATTTTCCTGCTAGTCCAGCAGAGATTGTGGGGTCTGTTGGAAATTAGGAAAATTGGGTTTATATATCTGTAAAATGTCCAGGGTGGGAGAAAGAACTCTTGGCTGTGTGCGGCAGGTGTGAATGTTTCAATTGGCCACCTTAATTAGCATTTAATGGCCTAGCAGTTTCAAAGTGTGGCTTCTTACTGCCTGGGGGATTCCTTCAGGAGACATCTTAGTTGTACAGACTCAACACACTGTAAAAAGCAATAAATCACAACAAATGCCAATGATCAGGTGCCACCTTTGGATTCATTTCGTGAAGAAAAATTCCAGGAAGGCAAAGCAGAATACCTTCCCAGCACAAGGAATGTTTTTCATTTTGTCTGTAGTTCTCCTTAGGAAACCAATCTAAATGATAAAAGGAATGGCTGGGGGTACTCCAAAGAACCAAAAACAAAATATGATATGGAAGACAATAAATTGAAAATTCTTATTGATTGATTGATTGATTGATTTTATTATTTATGAGTCGCCCTCCACGTCAGTGCTCCGGGCGACTTACACACAAAAACACATAAA
Source organism: Anolis apletophallus (assembly GCA_030556195.1). Lineage (NCBI taxonomy): Eukaryota > Metazoa > Chordata > Lepidosauria > Squamata > Anolidae > Anolis > Anolis apletophallus. The sequence goes on along the minus strand of JARBWK010000016.1, from coordinate 24,534,192 downwards.
AGAATTCAATAGTTAAAAGCTAAAAGAATAAAAAGATTAATTAAAATAGTTCCAGTAGCTCAGGCTAAGTCTGGGAGGTGTCCTTAGCCATAAGCCTTTCGGAAGAGCCAGGTCTTCAGTGCGGTCAGGAACTGGGGCATGTCCCGGATAGCTCTCTGATCCGCCGGCATCAAGTTCCAAAGGACAGGGGCCGCGATGGAAAAAGCTCTCCGTCTCGTGGTGTCGAGGCGGGCCTCACTCACACCTGGGATGCGGAGAAGGTCCCTGTTTCCTGAGCGCGGCGACCTTAAATGAGCTGGTTCGGACAAGCGGTCTTTTAAATAAGCTGGGCCGGCACCATGGAGGGCCTTAAAGGTAAGCGACAGAATCTTGTGGATGGCTCTGAGCTCGACTGGCAGCCAGTGCAGGCGCTGCAGAGATGGCGCGATATGGCATCTCAGTGGTGTCCCGGTGAGGAGTCTGGCGGCTGCATTCTGCACCAGCTGGATTTTACGAGTGGTTGACTGCGGCAACCCCACGTACAAGGCATTACAGTAGTCCAGCCGTGATGTCACTGTGGCATGGACCACAGTAGCCAGCGCATTATCATTCTTGTTAAATCTTTTTGCAGGAGAAACTGTCTTTTATTATTCATTTCATCAACCTGAAGAATCTGTGCAATCAAAAGGGCAAAGAGGAAATTAAACAAAGTGGTTATATGGCGAAGTGGGGGCAGGAGGATTGAAATTCCATTATTCTTTTTGTGGAGGAATTGCTGTGTTTGCAAAACCTCTGAGTTTTGCAGGGGGGAAAAATACATACATGAATCAGAAGAAACTTGGTAACTGATCATGCATACCCAAAGGCTGTTTTGCTACATTTTGCCAGTGTTTGTTTTAGTTGAATCCAGGGTGACGTTTATTCATTCAACTAATTTTTCAGGAACCAGCTTTACAGCTAAATTTGGAGTACATGAAATAACTGGATATGGTAGCAAGAACCAAAACTATCATATATCAACTTTACAACAATCTCTGATTAGGTGATATGGCCAACACGTTGTCTAAACATAGAGCAGTATGCACAGTGTATCTTTTCTTTCTGTCATATTCTAGTAGCAAGGGTTTGTGCATGAGAGAGGGAACTTAAATTGATGACTGATGCCAAAATGGAACAGGAATGGATAAATCTGTGCAAAAGGTCAGAAACAAGGTTGTGGTGATATTAACTTAGCCCAGGGTTTCTTAACCATGGTTTCCTAGAACTCTAATATCTGTAAGAAAATGTGAATGAAAAATCTAAAACATTTCTTCTTAGCTTGTAGATATAATATTTTTATTTGGGGTTTCTGTGCCATATGAAAATTATTCCAAGGGTTCCTTCAGCATAAAAAAAATCAACAAAGGCGAAAGTCTCATTTCTTAACATAGTATTAACTGGTTAGTGGTTACATAATCCACCTGCAAGCAAATTAGAAATGGGTTGCTGTGAGTTTTCCAGGCTGTATGGCCATGTTCCAGAGGCATTCTCACCTGACGTTTTGCGCACATCTATGGCAGGCATCCTCAGAGATTGTGAGGTCTGTTGGAAACTAGGCAATTGAGGTTTATATATCTGTGGAATGTCCAGGGTGGGAGAAATAATTTATCAGTTTGAGGCAAGTGTGAATGTGCAAACTATTTACAGACCCACTAAGAAAGTCCAACAAATGCTACATTCAGCAAAGGACAAGAGGGATCATCTAACCTCTGCAGGAGTCTACCATATACCATGGAGCTGTGGACAAGTCTACATAGGGACCACCAAATGCAGCAGATACTGCAAACTAATTCAGCCAGAGAAGTCAACCAGGACTTGATGAATCAACCTGGACACAGCATATTATTTTAAAACACCGAAGTGCTGGACCACTTTAACAAACACCATGTTAGGCTACACAGAGAAGCCATTGAAATCCACAAGCATATGGACAATTTCAACAGATATCATGAAAATGAACAAAATTTGGCTACCAGTATTAAGAAAAACTCCATAATCAGGACAGTAAATAAAGAATAACACAGAAAAAACAGGATAATTCCAGAAAAAATCAATCAGGACCAGCTAACACCTCCCAACAAAGGATTCCCCCAGGCAGGAAGCAGCCAGGTTTTGAAGTTGCAAGGATATTCAATGCTAACCAAGGTGGCCAACTGCAACATTCACACTTGGCTCCAACAGATTCTTTCTTTCTCCCACCCCGGACATACAGTAATTCCACAGATATATAAACCTCACTTGCTTAGTTTGCAACAGACCTCACAACCTCTGTGGGTGCCTGTCATAGATGTGGGCGAAACATCAGGAGGGAATGCCTCTGGAACACAGCCTGGAAAACTCACAACAACCCAGTGATTCTGGTCATGAATGCTTTTGACAACAAACTAGAAATGTTTTTTACTAAGCTTACTTGTCACTGAGCTTAGAGATCCACCCCATCTCTGAAAATAGAAGGCCCTCACAAATACCCTGAAATTTTGTAGTAAATTTCCAATTCTAAATATAGGCAGCCATAGTAGAAAAGACCTTAATTTTTACTGCTGTTGCTCATGTTGTGAGGACATAATTGAAGAAAAGCTAGGACACACGCATCTCATTCAGTACAACCAAATATGAGATAAGTAGTAATTGAGTTTGACCCCCCCAAATGTCATAGAACTAAACTCAAAATGCCAGCAGTGAATTCCTGCCTGTCTGCCTCCCTCTTGTTGACTTACTTTCTAGGATGGTTTTTTTCTTTTCTTTTCTTTTTCAGTAAACTGCAGGTTTGTTGAGATGCAGAACAGCATTTCGGATGGTCAGGCTCTGAAGTTTCCGCAAAGAACACGGTATGAAGCGAACACTATTTTCCTCTTTCTGGCTGAAGCTTTCCATCAATGAAAACAGAGCCTTGTAAATAATGAAACTCTTCCTTGCCTGAGATGCCTCTCTCCCCCAACTCTTCCTCACAATGGACCACTTGGAAAAACACCCCTGGGAAACAAGCTTAGCCAAAATTTCACCCATAACTCTGCAATAATCTTGTGTTTTTATGAGACAACATGCTTAAGGTTTTTTTCCCTCCTCCCTCCTCTCTTCCCTTTCATTTTTTCAGCAAGCACCACACAGCTGTAATGAGGATGTTGTTGAAAGCTCAGTTTCCAAACTAAAATATTGCTCATGTTTTTACAACAATCCCAAAACTGCAAGCTTCATCCTTCACTCACTTAAAACCGTGACATGCCTTGGCAACAAGGAACTGCTGCAAAATACAGAATGACCAATCACAGTTAGCACAAAACACTGCAGAACTGCAGGCTTCAACTTCACATAACAAACCTACAGTAAGAACATTTGGTGAGGGGAGAAAGGCAGGGCGATTTTTAAAACATCCTGTTATCAACAGAGTATCCATTATACATTATTGTAATCAAGGCTCAAATCATAAGATAGGGGCTGAGCAAATGAATGGGAATATGTAATCACATTATTTATGTATTTATATATTTATGTATGTATTATTTACAGTATTTATATTCCACCCTTCTCACCCCACAGGGGACTAAGGGCGGATTACAATGCACATATACATAGCAAACATTCAATGCCATTTAGACATACAGCATATATAGACAGACACAGAGGTAATTTAACATACCAGCTTTTTCCGGCTTCATGAGGGTATGCTCTGTTCTGGCCACAGGGGGAACTGCCGCTTCACTGTCAACTTGTGACACTGGGTCTTTTGATGGAGTACTTATTCATTCTGCACACTGCTGGAAGGTTGTATGGTGTTGTAAATTAGTTAATTTAGCCTCCACACATAAAGCGGTATCTAAATTTCTGACTTCATAGATGCAACTGTATTTGGGGTTGCATAGGTCAACAGCAAGCTTGACTATTAATGGTCGGGAGCTTACTCCAACCTGGAATGACTTCAAACTCATGACCTCTTTGTCAGTAGTGATTTAATGCAGGTGGCTACTAACTACATGTGCCACACCCCGGTCCAAATATGATTCTCAATAGCTTTGGTGATCCCACAAGTTCGGGTGAGAGTCCAGCCAAAATGATCCATGGGCTGTGTTAACTCCCATCATCAAAAGAATAATATCCTGAGGTCATACCTCTGGACTTTTTGGTAGGATGATTGAATTATCTAGTACACCATTCTGCAATGGGGGTTTTGTAGTCTATGAAGTAGCTGTCAGATACGGTGAGTAATTTCAGCCTGGACACCCAAATGACTAACAATTGGCCAGAGATTTGTGTCTATCACACTATTGTGTAGATGGCAACTGTTCCCTCCTAGACCTCTAAATAAATTAATAATTCACTAGCATTAAATAGATTATTGTCTCAGACCATAGTTCAGAAGCATCACCAGGCCTGAGGGATGACTTTACAGACAGTCCTCAGGTTATGAACAAGATAGGTTCTGTATGTTTGGTCTTAAGTTGAATTTGCAGGTAAGCCAAAATAGGCAAAGGGAAAAAAACCTTTTTGGATAGCATAGGGAAGAGTTAACACCCTTGTAATATTTAATTTACTCTCTGTGTCCCTGATCAGATGATTTCACCTCCCTTTCTGTCCCGGAGAAACTTGGATTTTGCATATTTTGAGTTGTTGTGGAAATAAGGATAGGTGAGAAAGTGGAGACTCACTTCCCCAGGATAATAATTCTTCCAGGAGTTAATTTTGTTTCCGAGAAGTAGTCTTCTCTCACGTTGCATTGTTTTATTCCCATTCTTAACTGAGAGTTGTATGTAAGTGAGAAGTTAGTAACTCAGGGGCTGCCTGCACTTTCCACCAAATCAGATAAAATTAAGACTGGGACTTGGTCTACACTGCATTATTTGGCAGACACACATAATGCAATTTGGTGCAGTTCAAACTGCATTATTTGGCGGTGTAGATCCAGCCTCAGTCATCAGTCTGGGAATGTATTTGGGAACATTGTTGACCTTGGCTCTACTCATGGTCTTAGACAGTTTGACCTTCACCAGACATTTTGCAAATGTGTGTCTGTCTAGATTTCTCAGGGATCACCACATCCTAAAGGTATGGCTACTCAACCCATATCTAATTGGAATTAGTATGAGACATATTTGCTTGGTGGGATAAGTTATTCAAATAATATATGTAGTGAAGAAAATGCAGTGCAGACATTCATCTTCACAAATTCACCTATCCTTAACCTATCCTTAAAAAACAGAAAGCCAGAAAATACATTATGAGAGTGCAGTACTAGAGGTGTGCAATTCAGCCAAAAGGCATGTTATTTCGGGTTCCATTGCCAGCTTAGGAGGAGGGAACTTTCCAAGAAAACATGGATGGAGGCTGCTTCTGTGAAGAAAGAAAAAGACACAACAGATCATGTGCCCCAGGTGCACCGGCACTGTGGTGCAGCTGGCTGAGAGTCAGCTGCATAAGATCTCTACTGACCAGAAGGTCATGAGTTTGAAAGCCTGCCTGGGTCGGGGTGAGCTCTCGACCAATTAGTGTAGCTTGTTGTCTACCTTTGCAACCAGAAAAACAGTTGCTTCTGTCAAGCAGGAAAATTAGGTACCACTTTGTGGGGAGGCTAATTTAACTGATTTATAAGACCATAAAAAATCTCTAGGAAGTATGTGAAGAATGAAGGAATTCAACAGCTCCTCCCGGTGGCCAGAAATTGGAAAGTTAAATAGCCTCTGTGTCTTTGTCTATATATGTTGTGTGTCTATGGCATTGAATGTTTACCTGTATATGCACATTGTAATCCGCCCTGAGTGTGTGTGTGTGTATATCTATATCTATATATATATATATATATATATATATATATATATATATCTCACAGACTTTTTCCTCTCCAGAACTGAAAAAAATCTGGCTCTTGAATCCATTTGCTGGCCTTTTAATCTTCCTCCTCCCCATTCTGTTTTTCAATATTATCAAAAATGGCCCAACAACTACACATATTTATTCATTAACAGTGATTAGGTCCCAAGTTTAGTTTCCACCAAAACAGTGCTTCTTACCCTGGGGTTCAGGACCCCTGAGGAGGTTCACGAGGGGGTGTCAGAGGGGTCACCAAAGACCATCAGAAAATACAGTATTTTCTGTTTGTCATGGGGGATCTGTGTAGGAAGTTTGGCCCAATTCTATCATTGGTGGGGTTCAGAATGCTCTTTGATTGTAGCTGAGCTATAAATCTCAGCAACTACAACTCCCAAATGTCAAGATCTATTTTCCACAAACTCCACCAGAGTTCACGTTTTGGCATATTTATTTATTTTATTTATTTATTTATAAATTCGATTTGGTAGACCGCTCTCTCTGGAGCCCAGAGCGGTTTACAGCATAAAATCAATAAAACATCAATAAACAGATAAAAGACGTATACCCAAAAGCCCCCCTCCCCACAAATGATCCCGGCAAGCAATAATACGCAGAGGCAATACATGGCAGGACGGTATGTTGGCAGCTGGCAACTAAGGAGGCATCAGTTGGGACCGAATGCCTGCCTATATAGCCAAGTCTTCACAGACTTGCGGAAGGCCAACAAACCCCGTAGTGCTCGTATCTCCTCCGGCAGAGAATTCCAGAGGGTCGGAGCGGCCACTGTAAATGCTCTCTGCCGGGTGCTCGACAGCCTACAGATCTTAATACTAGGGACCTCTAGTAGATTAAGCCCCTCTGAGCGCAGTGATCTTCTGGGTTTGTATGGGGTAAGACGCTCCCTCAAGTACACTGGCCCCAAACCATATAAGGCCTTGAAAGTTAGAACTAACACCTTGAAGGAGACCCGAATTCGATGGGAAGCCAGTGCAGTGCACGCAGGAGTGGGGTCACATGCGCAGATCTTGGGGCTCCCGACAGCGCGCTGCTGCGTTCTGCACCAGCTTAAGTTTCCGGATCGCCGACAAGGGCAGGCCAATGTACAGCGCATTACAGTAATCAAGCCTCAAGATGACCGTGGCTTGGATCACCGTGGCCAGGTCGCAGCGGGAGAGGTAGGGAGCCAGACGTTTCGCCTGCCGCAGATGGTAGAACGCTGTCTTGCAAGCACAGGCAATCTGCGCTTCCATCGACAGTTGGGTGTCTAGCTGGACCCCAAGGCTCTTAACTAGGGGCTGTGGGTGAAGTGCCACACCATCAAACGTCGGCAACTGGGTCTCTACCCCTCCGGGCGGCCCAGCCACAAGATCTCCGTCTTCGTCGGGTTCACCCTCAACGTACTGGCTCGCAGCCATCCAGTTACGGCTTCTAGGCAGAGATGGAAATTACCCCCGCCACCGCCAGGCGGTGTGTCAAAAGTTGGTAATCGACAGTATCAAACGCTGCCGTGAGGTCCAATAACACGAGCAGCGCCGATCCGCCTCGATCCAAGTGGCAACGGAGTAGGTCTGTGATGGAGACCAGGACGGTCTCTGTCCCATGGCCTGAACGGAAGCCGGACTGGAAGGGGTCAAGCCATATTGAGTATTCGTGCCAAGTTTGGTCCAGATCCATCATTGTTTGAGTCTACAGTGCTCTCTGGATGATGAAGTACAACTCCAAAACTCAAAGTTTTTTTATTATTATTATAAACAAGTTTTATTGATTAAAATAGACATTTACATGGGAATCACAACATATTAGTCTGTGGTACATCTACCCAGACTTACACATAACTACAACGTAATGGGTGGGTAAGGGAGAGGGGGTTGGGGAAAAATACATTAGGTTAGATCATAAACATATAACATCTAAAAACAGGTTGACTTCACCTGGATTCGGAGGTGTTGTGAGAGGCAACTCAAGTATAGACTTTGAGGAAACGTGGAAACCATTTTTATGTTATATAAAGAATAAGGAAAAATTAGAGTTGCAAGGCTTCTGGATATAAGTTCTAAGCTAATCTTGATTGTTTTTGACCAATAATAACGTAACCACCTCCAAAACTCAAAGTTAATGCCCACCAAACCCTTCCAGTATTTTGTGTTGGTCATGGGAGTTCTGTGTACCAAGTTTGGTTCAGGCGTACGTACGCCTGAGTCAAATCGCAATCCTGTGGATACCATGGTCATGTACCATGTTTTACTGTATGTTTATGGTATGTTTTATTGTATGTTTTTATTGTATGTTTTATTGTATGTTTTACATGCTGTAATCCGCCCCGAGCCTGCAGGGAGGAGCGGAATATAAGATTGAATAATAAATAAATAAATAATACATAAATTCCATCATTGGTGGAGTTCAGAATGCTCTTTGATTGTAGCTATAAATCCCAGCAACTGCAACTCCCAAATGACAAAAACAATCCCCCAACCCCATCAGTATGTATTCAAATGTGGGCCTATTGGGTATTTCATCCAGTGAAAGAAAATACATCTTTTATCTCGGATATTTACTAGGGGTGGATATCTCCAGTTTAAAATACTTTGAAATCCGTTATTTTTCGTATTTGAAATTATTACGACCCTATATTGACCCTCGTCCTCCAACCTTTCTAAATCAAACCCGGGTCACCATTTTACGTAAGGGCGTTTTTTAGGTCATTTCCGCCTTTGCTTGTCAGCTGGCGAGGCTGCCCCCTCCACCCTCCTGTCGCCATCTGACACGCGGCTTAAAGGGAAAGCACGTTGGTTTCTGGGCTGGTAGAGGGGAAGGGAGGCATCGATGCCTCCCTTTGCCCCTGCCAGCACAGAATTTTGTGGACGCATCTCTCCCCCCCGGGCTAACATCTATACCACGCCAAGGCTTACCGGGGGAGGGAAGGAAGGAGAGCAAGCACTCCCTTCTTCCCTCCCTGTGATGCTTCTGAGCTGGGTGGGGGAGGGAGGGAAGAGAGGAGAGCAAGCCCTCCATTTTAGCCTAGCCTCCCAGCTGGCCTATTGAATAAAAACAAAAATTGTTATTAATTACATTTCAATTATGAAATGAAGCCAAAAATTTTTGTAATGATTTCTATAACGACCCAAAGACAGAATCCCCCCCCCCCCCATGAGTTTAGAATCAAATTTTTTATGGATCAACCACCCCTAATATTACATTACCATTCATATCAGGAGCAAAATGACAGTTATGAAGTAGCAACGAAAATAATGTTATGGCTGAGGGTCACAACCTGAGGAACTGTATTAAGGGGTCGCGCCATTTGGAAGGTTGAGATCCACTGCTCTAAACCAGTGAAACCGATCTCATGGGGGATCACCTTCTCTTGAAAAAAGAAAATATCTCTGTGAGGTATCCAATCCAAAAGCTCATTCTATGTGGTTTGGTTTTTTAAAACCAGATTTAGACTGCTGTTTTGACAAACTCAAGATAACTGATATTCTCTCCCTTTCTTCTTCTAACACTTGCCTCTCTATAATGCTGGTTCTCTCTCATATATATATATTCATATTTGTACAACACTGCAATTTTCAGAAATTTTCAACACATTCACAGAAGTGTTCACTGTAAAGGACAGATGACTAACCCTTCAATTTTCTTATGAGTGAATTCTGTAGAGGGCAGCCTTGTTTCAAAGAGAGAGAGAAATGGGGAGACAAAGTACCCCCTCCTTTTATTACGTGTGCAGTACCTCAAATGGCATTTTCTCATGCTAGAGACTGTTAGATCCATGCAATAGCAAATGACTTCTTCTGCATTGTGTAGATCTGGGAAACAGGACAAAGTACAGACAGCAAGAGGAAGCTCAGTCTCTTTCCTTTTCAAATGACATTAACCCTCCCTTTAAAACTGATGGTGAATTTAATTTATCTCCAAGTACTATATACTCACTCATTAGTACAGTATCTTCCTGACCTACCTGCCTACCGTTCTCTCAGTCTTTCTATCGCGGTTCTGATTATGTACCATTTTTGATGGCTCTTGCTTGAAATAATATTCTTTAATGCAATAAAGAAACTTCATTTTTTTGGCATTAAAGATCATAGCTATCGATCTAAAAGGTTCAAAATGGCAAAAGCAAAGGGAGAGAACTGATCAAAGGCAGGGCTGCCCATACCATCAGAGAGAATTAGGCACCTGCCCCAGGTGGCAGATGCCAGGCAGCTTTATGTGCCAGCTGTTCCTACTGAGCCCACAGCCACTTCCATCTGTTGGAGGATACAGCAGCGTATGCTGCTTACGATGTTTTGGGTATCCTCATCTAGTGTCTCCTTCACTTGCAGAATGATGGTAACTATCCCATGATCTAACAGCAAAGATACATTTTTACAAGAAGAATGGGGAAACAGTGCCTTTCTGTCCTAAAGAGCAGAAAGCAATGTCTTTGGTGGCCCCTCCTTGAAATAACTCATGAAGCCAAATCTATAAAGATTGCTTTACAGAAAGCACTTTCAGTAGCAGACCGCCCAGAGCATGTAAACCATACCACATACAATAAAGATATGCTAGAGGCCTATATCCTGCAGAGCTGACTTTGTGTTGCATGTGATGCAGCAGAAGTAACAACTGTATCCCCTTCCAGAATAAAGAGATATGGCTTTCAGCAAATGTAAGGCTAAAGCTTCATTTGTTCCCAGCAAAGTTTCCCTAACCTGAAATGCTTGGGACTAGAGGTTTTTTAAACTTTGGATATTTATTTATTTTGGAAAAATGACAGAAAACCACTGGGAATGTGGTGGAGCTGGCTGGGAGTCAGCTGCATAAGATCTCTACTGACCAGAAGGTCATTGAGTTCGAGGCCTGCCCGGGTCGGGGTGAGCTCTCGACCAATTGTGTAGCTCATCTGTCTATATATGTTGTAGGTCTATGGCATTGAATGTTTGCCTGTATATGTGCATTGTGATCCGCCCTGAGTCCCCCGTGGGGTAAGAAGGGCGGAATATAAATGATGTAAATAAATACATAAATAATATCTGCTGGGGAAAGTGATTACCTTCCAACTTCCGAAATAACGAGACAGACAACAGTAATTGGATCAAATTTGGGCAACTTTTTTTTAAAGTTACCTATTTAAGTTTAACCTCACTAAACTCAGGTGTCAAGGGAGCAAGGTGTGGCCTAGCCGAGGTAGCGTCCGCGAGCGAACGACCCCTTGGCTACACTGGGAAACTCTCCTGCGTCCCCTATAACACAAAACTGGGCAATCTCTCAAGGAAAACACAAGAAGACCTCTCTGGAAATACTTAACCGGACTCTCAAAATTTCAGGACCAATGGTATCCCCCTCACCCTTCAAGAGCCATCCAGGTGAGTGTATTTGTGCACTGGCCCAACCAACCTTGAAGAGTGCATGAGTGAATATGGGTGTATGGATTACCCTAAACTATTTACGCTGTCCTGTTTATAAAACCACCATCCCAGAAAGCCCCAGTAACAGTCAAGGGTAGGCACCCCCCCCCCCCCCCCGAACATAGAAAGGGAGAAAGTTCCTACCCAGCCCCTAAGGCAACCACTATACTGTCACCGGGTGGGAGTGGAGGGTGAACACCTCAAGTGGGAAATTGCAATGAAGGAGGAGGCTGCCCCAACTCTTTAGGCAGCCTCCGCCCACACTAAGCAAAAACCATGAAGCCAAAGGTATATGATGCAATAAATCAAATATTATTAGAGGCTATTATAGCTGGTGAGTAAATACTCAAGAAAATCAAAAAAGAAAATAGGTCACAGGCACCTTCTCATCAAAAAACAAATAGTAGGAGGTCTAATGACACCAGCCGTGAATCTGAGTACTGTGCCTTTAAGAATGATGGAACTCACTCTCCGATGCAAGAAAGTCATATAAGAAGCAAAATAAATAGTACAAATGCCAGATTAATCTTGATAAGTAGTCATAACACATATAGCACGCTGGAATGTTCAAAACAATGTGTGATTTGTAATCCTGGGGCCGATGCCCGTAAAGTAACAGAAACAGAGCGCGCTGCCCGTGTCCCGGGAAAGGTAAACAAACAGTCGCAGGGAGGAGAGTATCCAGGAGCCGAATGCCAATAGCCGATTCACGCTGGAAACTCAGGCAGTAGAAGCAGCGCAAATGCGCAAAGGGTGAGAAGATCCATGAAGACAAATAAAGAAAAATAGAGCAGGGACCGTCGACGGGTGAATATATAGGACTCCAACCACGTTTCGATCCTTCCTCAGGACGGTTCCAAAAGCATTAATTCAATTATCTGTAATATACAATATAAAATAGAGGCTTCAGTCCCAAAAAGGTGGGGAAACAGTGATCATGGAAAGAGGCGAAGTAATGGCAGTAGCTTACCATCCATCTTCAGGGTCAATCCCGATGTAGTGGACCGTGTATGCAGTGAGTAGTAAAAGCTAGGGAGTGGTATATATGAGCTAACAAAACTGTAACAGCTGAAGGAAGGGATGTAGCAAGGGTCAAAACTTACGACAACTAGACCAGTAGCTCCCTTACAGTGAAGAAATCATTGAGTCCTATGGGTTGCTCGCATTGGAGACAGTTTATCCACCATAATTCAGTTTGTAGCAGTTTGGTTTGTAAGTCCGTGTGAGGTGCACACTCAATCTTTTCCAATCCTATGAATTTGAACGATGGCTTCGAATTGTGGGTCGTCTTGAAGTGTTGGTAAAGATAAGAGTCCTCCCTACTACATAAAATTCTAGATTTGTGCTCCCCTATGCGGGCCCTCAAACAGCGTTTTGTCTGGCCAGTGTACAGCTTGGGACAATCGCAAACCAGTAAGTAGACACACCCCTTACTGGCGCAGGTCTAATGACACCAGCCGTGGGAGGAGGTAATTGCCTTTCCCCGCCCACTGCGTAGGCAGGGAAAGGGCCATAGGTTTCAATCAAAGCTGTGCAGCTTTGGTCAGGGAAGTCTCCCAGGGAATGTCATGATTTTTTCCCCTGCATCAATTTCCCAAAAAAATGGGAACTTTAATTCTGGCTTCATTTCAGAAAGTGGCAAAATCCTATCCCATCGCTAATTTAAATGCATTGTTAAAGGTGTTCATGGCTGGAATCACTGGATTGCTGTGGGTTTTTCGAGCTCTATGGGTTCCAGCATCATTCTCTCCTAACGTTTCACGTGGATCTGTGTCTCGCATCTTCAAGGGCCAGTTAACACCTCCCAAACAGAGGATGCCTCCAGACAACAAAGGCCAGGCTACCTCTATGCAGATACTCCCACAGATTGACTTTGCAGTGCTGATTTAAGCTTGATATTGCAACATTCACAGGCAAAGAGTTTTTTCTCCCACCCTGGGCAATACAGAGTTATATCTTAGACTTGTGCAATCCTGGTAAATTACGATCAGTTTCAGTTTCCTGGATTTCAGTGGGGGACCTGATCCATTTTTTGAGAGGACAGAAATCCATTTTTGATCTGGGAAGCCAAAAGATTTGTTTTCTATTTGGCCCATTATGGATGGGGAGAACCTCCCAAGTTCCCCTTCCCATCATTTTAGGCATTGTTTGTCTTTTTATCATTCACTACGACCTGGATTAAAAGCATCAGAGTTAATATAAAACTCTTTATGTGATCCTTTCCCTTCTGTTTGTAGAGGACTCTGGGTTTAATGCTTAGTTAAAGATGGTTCTACTCTAGATAAGGTTGCCACTTTTTGATAAAAGAATAAGGGACAGGTACCTAAAAATAGGGAATTTTTCACAAAAATAAGGGACACTTCTTTAAAACTTGAAAATCAATTTATGATTATTGATGTCCCTTATTTTTGTGAAAAATTCCCTTTTTTAAGGTACCTGTCCCTTATTCATGTGGCAACCCTAACTCTAGAGGAGACAGGAGTGTGTGCGGTGCTCTCTCTCTGCAGAAAGTAACTTTCCAAGGCATTTTAAGGAGGATTCCCACTTCCCAGGGAAAGAAGAGTGATTAACCTGGAGCTATCCTACCCTGGGCTTCCTTTAAAAAGCCCTCTCTTTTCTCTTGATTTGTAGTCCCTGGAGTGGTGTCTTTTTCCCCCTCACACTTTTCCTTCTAGAGGCTCTCTTCCTCCCACACTCCACTTGTAACCAAAGGAAGCCACTTTCGACAGCCATTGTTGTGTTGTGGCTGAAAAAAACATGGAGGCTGAGCCCTTGCTGTTATTTATTTATTTATTTACTATATTTTTATACTGCCTGTCTCAGCCCAAAGGCGACTTGAGGCGATGCACACATGGCAATGAATGCCCACAGATAAAATACATAACACTTAATAAAATACTAATAATACACTTTATTTATATTCCGCTCTTTTCATCCCGAAGGGGGCTCAAAGCAGATTACAGGTACACATACTTAGCAGACAATCCCTGCCATTTTTCATATATACACATATAGCCGAACAGAGGCAAACTCTGGCCACCAGGGGGAGCTACCGCATTCCTCATCTCTCAGCGTTCCCAGCATCCCTTGTTGCTCCTTCTGCGTTCTTCAGCGTTCCTGGAGTTCTTTTAATGGCCTCATAATTCAGTCAAAGTTTGCCTCCCCACTTAATGTGGTATCTTTATCTCCTACTTGACAGATGCAACTGTCTTTTGGGCTGCAAAGGTCAACAGTAGGTTACACTTAAAGGTAGAGCACCCACCTCGACCTGGACAGGCCTCGAACTCATGACCTATTGGTCAGAGAGATCTTATGCAGCTGACACTTAGCCAGCTGCACCACATTCCCAGTAATAAAACAATCATATAAAAGCAAAAAATTCACAGTTAAAAATATGGTTATGGCCATCCGAACAAGTTGGATTAGCCAAAGGGAGCCAGCCGAATTGAATCTATGCACAAACCTAGTGTGTGTGTCCATATATACACACACAAACACACAAAGAAACACACACACTTCACTTGGTTCACTACCAACAGAGCTTCTGAAGATCCACCACAAATGCAGGTGAAACGTTACAAGAGAATGCTGCTGGAATATGGCCATACAGCCTGAAAAACTCAAAGCAACCCTGTGATTTAAATGTCTCTTTCTTGAGATTTCCTTTTGAAGAATGTGCAGATTTATGCAAAAACTGGCCAGAAGGTATATAGGAATGTGCACATAAGCTGGTGACCTGAGCTATAAGGAGTATAAGTTTCCCTTGCCTATGTTCTTCCTTGCAGTACAAAGATAACCCAAATGTTTGAAAAGATGTAAAGATAAAAAGAATGGGTCAGAATGTATAAAGAAACTATGATTGAAATGCATTTATTTTCTCTCTCTACTCCATTCTGGTCACAAAAGACTCGTGTAAGGTCAGATACAGATATAGCATTCTGCTTCAAACACTGGAATGACATTTGCAATCCTATCAGGTCAGATTAACCTCTACTCAAACAACAAGGCTGAATAAAGCCTAATTTTGTTTTTTGTTAGGAGGAGGCTGTTTCTCATTTTCTTCTCTTTTTTTCTTTCTGCTCCTGCTCACAGATGTAAAATCTCAGTGAAAAAAGTAATCCTGGAGCTTTCTATAAACTGGAAAATTGCCATATAGTATGTAGATTTAGAATTGCGATAATATCAATGTTTATTGTTAACAGCTTGCGTCTAGCTCCTTTGCTATGTGGAAGAAAAATGCTCCAAGTAGAGAGTGAGAAGAAATACATCTGAGTCATATTTCGATGTGAAAAGTGCACTTCCCAAACTAGAATGCAGACTAGAAAGCAGTAATCATGAACACATTTTCCCTCCCATCCTCAATAAAAGAGGAGGAGGGGGAAGAAAATTAATAATACACACAATAGGCGTAGTGTGGAAAGATGTAAATTTCAGAATAAACAGGCAAATTGTGTTCCAGCTCATGATATGTTGCTACTACATGTATCTCAGTTCTTCATACCTAGGACTCAGGGGCGGTCTAAGGTAATTTTAAATGGTAGGCGAACATTATTTTGGTGCCCCCCCAAAAAACATTATATTGCCCCCATGTAAAACAAATATACAATTATAATATCACAATACCATTAGTAGTATTATATTGTATCAATGTATATACAATATATTATACCATACTCATACTATATTATATCATAATTATATTATACTACATTACAATATAATTATATTATAATATATTGACATAATACAATATAACATTATATTATTATTATTATTATAAAATAATAAATAAAATTATTTCAATAAAATTATCCTCTACCAAATATTTTCATGACTCCTATAAAACTCAAATAACCCAAAATAAAGTAAAATAAAATATTATATATTATTTTTTTGTACAATACTACTATACTGCAATATTGTTTGTAATATTGCAGGTAATATAAAATATATCATTATTCTATTGTTATATTGTGGTTTTTTTATATTGTATGACAATATTAAGCAGAACTGTATAATAATCAACAAGAAATGCAATGTCAATGCATCAAAATCAGAATATATTACCTACCACCCGTCTCATAATCCATAGGAGTCTCCCATAAGTCCAAAATTAGGATCCCAATGTAAATGTAAATAGAAAAACAGCCAAAATGTTCAAATGAGGTCGAATACAGGCAGCGCGGCCTGGGCAAACTTGGGCCCTCCCTCCCTCCCTCTAGGTGTTTTGGACTCCAACTCCCACAACTCCTCATAGCCTCAGGCCCCTCAGGTCTAGACAAAAGTAGAGCCGAAGAAAGGAAGGAGGGAGAGAAGAGGTCACAGAGGAGGAGGAAAGCCCTTCATTCATTCCTTCACTTACACTTCCTTCGCTGATTCTTTTCTCCTTCCCCGCAAACGTGCGCGTGGTGGAGACTAAGGGAGAAGGGAAGCACTCCTTGCCCGCCCAATAGGGAGTGCTTTGCTTACAGGCTTCTGCGCAAGGGAGCTACTGGGCATGCGGGGAGGTTTTCGCGCATGTGCAGTTGCTCCTGCGCTCAACTTCAGTTCTGGAGCAACTGCGCCTGCGCGAAAACCTCCGTGCATGCCCAGAAGCGGCGTTGGAGCGCACAAGGCCGGGGCCCAAAAGCAGGCAGCTGTGGCACTGCCTGAGGAACATCGGCAGGGCCAGAATGGCGCCCCATGCGACCAGGATGGCGCCCCCTTCCCAGATGGCACCCTAGGCGGCCGCCTATTTGGCCTACCTTGTAAGACTGCCCCTGCTAGGACTAGAATTGTTCTGTCCCCCTTCACTTATGTCACATTCTGTGATGGCACGCCCAAGCCTTTGGGGAAACTATATTGTCTGGCTTTACTCAGGGGCTATCTGTATACCTTCTGTTAAGATTAAGACCCTTAGCAGACAGAGGCACTTTAGGCAAGGTGAAGAGATAACCAACATGAGTTTACTGAAAACAGGATGAATAAAGGGTTAACTCCACCTGGGAGTATCATAAGATAACTAAAAACAATACATTAGAAAAGGAGATTTTGCTTTTGTAGTCATCTCTCTGAAATCTTCTGGCTCTGATGCAAAGTGATGGATTACACATTGTTGCTTATAAACTGTCTTAATCTTCTTTCCTGTGAAGCTTAGGCTGGCCAAAAGCTTCTGTTGTCCTTTGGACTGCTAAATGCAGCAAGTGCTAAGAATACCTGTTTCTGGATTGCTTGGCCTAGGACAGGGGTGCTCACACTTTTTCAGCATGGGAGCTACCATATGAAGAACCAAGTTTAAAAGATCACCTGGTGCGCGCGGGGCTTCTTTCTTTCTCAGAAATGTAAACAATGGGACATGCAAAAATACATCCAAGCACCCCTTTCTCCCTCCCTCCCTCCCTGGCATATTTACACAGATATTATCAGGCAGAAAGTAAACAGAGAGACCTGGTAGCTGCAAAGCCATTTGTTTCTCAGAGTTCCTTCTCCCACCCTGACATCATTCCACAGATATAAACAGGCAGAATGAAAGCAGACAGACCTTGAAGCTGCAAGGCCATTCAATGCTGATCAATGTGGCCAATGGAACATGCAAAAATGCATCCAGACAAGAGTTCCTTCTACCACCCTGACATCTTTCCACAGATATAAACAGGCAAAATGAAAGCACACAGTCCTTTCAGCTGCAAGGCCATTCAATGCTGATCAATGTGGCCATCCCTCTCAGCCGCTTAATTCTGAGCTCCACCAACTATTGAACTGAACCAAACTTGGCATACAGGCCAACAGAAAATACTAGAGGGGATTGGAGGATTTATAAATGATGATGGGATTTGTAATACCTTCAATCACTTCAGCTCTAGGAGAGGCCTCCTTCCTGGCTCCTAGATGAGTGCAGGCACAGCCGTCAGGAGAAGCGCAGCATCCATCGCCTGGTGCAGCCAGGGCATCAGAGCCACCAGGCTGCTCCTCCAGACAAGCAGCACCTCGGGTTGGAAACAGCATGGGGGGGGGGGGGGAGGCTAGTGCATGCTGCACACTCCCTCTCCATGCCCCTGGGCGCCATGGTGCCAGTCCAAGGAAGGGGCACACATCCCGGGCCAATGCAGGGAGAGCGCGCTCTCTCCCTGCTTTAGCCCTCTTCACCCCAACTCTCCTCCGCGTTTAGCCAGGGCACGGGGAAAGGGTGCCCTCTTTCCGTGCACCCTGGCTAAATGCTGGGGAGAGTTGGAACAGGAAGGAAAAGGGCCAAGGCAGGGAGAGCACGCACTCTCCCTGCCTTGGCCCTCTTCACCCCAACTCTCCTCCGCATTTCGCCAGCGCACAGGGAGAGGGAGCCCTCTTTCCCCGCGCCCTGGCTAAATGCCGGGGAGAGTTGGAACAGGAAGGGGGCCAAAGCAGGGAGAGCGCGTGATCTCCCTGCATTGGCCTTCTTCACCCCAACTCTCCTCCGCATTTAGCCAGGGCACGGGGAAAGGGAGCCCTCTTTCCCCGCGCCCTGGCTAAATGCCGGGGAGAGTTGGAACACGAAGGAAGAGGGCCAATGTGCTCTCCCTGCATTGGCCCTCTTCCTCTTTGCCCCATCCACGCAGCACACCTTCCGCTGCCTCTGGAACTCAGCGGAAGGAGGGAGGGAGGAGGAGTGCAGCAGAGGAAAGGAGGGAGTGGGCGTGGATGGCGCACTGGCGCGCCATCCAGCTATCAACCTGCCTAGGCCCGAAGATCACCTGGATGAGGCCTGAACATCACCCTGGTGATCGCGATCACCGTTCTGAGCACCCCTGGCCTAGGATTACCAGACAATACTCAAGCCTCTGTAGCTGTAGAAAAGGGAGGAGTCCAGCAAGAGCTCTATACAAGGAAATAGAATAGAGCAACTAAGACTGGCCTGTGGGGAGATTTTACGCACCATCCAAAACTTAATACAAAGGAAGGTCTCTATACTATTGGGAAGGCCTATAAACAGGGGAAGCAGAGGAGAGGAGAAGGCAGAGCCAAGACTTCACACATCCCCCTTCAAAGAGAGGGGTGTGATTTACAGAAATACCTCTTTATCCTTCTAGTGTAAGATGAAGAATTTCCCTAAATGAATCATGTTCCCAGAAGAACCTCTACTGGCTTTGGATATATATGTATATATTGTTTCATTTCATGTCTGTGCCTTTTGAAAAGCAACCCTTTCACATCTCACAATTAATATCGGTGCTCTCTTTGTTTTCATGTGGCTTTGCATGAAGCCACTCTGGGACATTGCGGACTGCTGTAGTGGCTGATGGTTCAAAATGCTTCATGCAAGGAGATTTAGAGCCTACTGGCTTAGACAGGGAGGAATATCTCAGATTCAAGGGAAAATATGCATTTTTTTAAAAGTGCTAATATCTCTAAATCCTCGGTACTCAGTGTTCTGACTTAATGTTAAACTTGAATAGATCAACATGACACATAAGCACTCACTATGGCAACCTCGACTGCTATGTACTGAAATCCAAAGTTGATTATTCCAAATCGTTAACTCTCTGTGGTTTTTATATTTAAATACTTAGCTAATTCTATATAAAGGGGGGAACTATTAGTTTTTTGAGGGGGAAAACATATTATATGGGATTTATTGCTCTTATTAGAAATCATAGAATCATAGAAATGGAAGAGACCACGGGGGTCATGTAGGCCAACCTATCACCATGCAGGAATGCAAAATTGAAAGCCTCCATATAGGTCATTTGGCCTCAATGTGAAAACCATGGGGAACAATTACTTTTTACAGCACTGGTGGAGGCTCCTTGTTTAAAGTCTTTTAAGCAGAGGCTGGATGGCCATCTGTTGGGGGTGCTTTGAATGTGATTTTCCTGCTTCTTGGCAGAATGGGGTTGGATTAGATGGCCAGTTCTCTTCCAACTCAATGATTCTATGATTTGTCCTTAAGTCACCACATAACCAAGACATAGGGTGGCCCCTGCCTTCATTGAGATCCCTCCAGACTTTCCAAACTGATGTTGGGCAAACTGTGATGTCTTGGCAGAGCAAGACTGACTTCAGGTTGAATGGTGTGACATCATCCTTCATCAAGTGTCATCTGTTTTATACAAGTACAAAAATATTTGAAAGAGGTTTTTCAGAAGTTTACTATCCAAACATCTAAAAAATGTGTTAGGAAACTTTTTGTGCTGTTGATCTCTACTGTGGCCCTAATGCAACGTTTCTCAAACTGGGGGTCGGGGGGGGGGGTTCAAAGGGGTGTCAGAGGGGTCACCAAAAACCATCGGAAAAGACAGTATTTTCTGTTGGAAATGAGGGTTCCCTGTGGCAAGTTTGGCCCAATTCTATTGTCAGACTGCTCTTTGATTGTAGGTGAACTATAAATCCCAACAACTGCAAGTCGAAAGTGCCAAGCTCTAACTTCCCCAAACTCCACCACATTTGGGCATATTGAATATTTATGCCAAGTTTGGTCCAGATCCATCATTGTTTGAGTCCACAGTGCTCTCTAGATGTAGGTGAACTACAACTCCAAAACTGAAGGTTAATGGTCACCAAACCCTTCCAGTATTTTCTGTTGGTCATGGGAGTTCTGTGTGCCAAGTTTGGTTTAATTCCATCAATGGTGGAGTTCAGAATGCTCTTTGATGGTAAATTTGGTCCAGCGAATAAAAATACATCCTGCATATCAGATATTTATTACAATTCATAACAATAGCAAAATTATGAAGTAGCAATGAAAATAATTTTATGGTTTGGGGTCACCACAACATGAGGAACTGTATTAGGGGGTCACAGCATTAGGAAGGTTGAGAAACACTGCCATAATGTCTCAGAATCCTAGTATACATGATACTATTTGTTACCTGTGCCCTTCATGACCCATCACACATAGCATTCCAACGGGGGCAAGAAAGATAGGGGATGGGGGCATTAGTAAGGATCCATAGAGGCAGTTCAGGTCCAGAAAATTCAACCTCTAGGTTTTGTTCCACTTGGTTTTGAAAAGGGACACATGAAAGCAGTAACCTTGATATTTGGCTATTGTTTAGGACTTTGCTTCCGAGTATTAAAGGAATGTTCCTTTTCAAAGCTCACTACATGTGAAGCAATTAAGATGATACAAAAGCTCATTCTTATGAGTGTGGCTACTTACACAAAGCATAGCTGTGCCATATAATTACATATGTCTTTTGTCATAGATGACTTGGTGAGTTCGAGCGACACCTAAACCAATCAAAATAATTCTTCACTCTAAAATATCACGCAGATTAAAGACATTTCAATAGGTATTCTTGTTTCACATCCTTTGTTCTTCTTTCTAAGTAATGCATTTTCAGAGAGATGAAAACATACTGAGCAGTTAGGTCTTTAGAGAGAAGAGAGAGGATCGAGATCAAGACAGATTTGTAAGAAGGGAAACAAACAATAACGGCTGGTAAAGATGTGTTGGAGAAATTATAGTCTTACAGATATTATTGGACTGTAATTCCCATCATTCCTAACAACACAATCATTTCTCCGAAATGGTAAGTATCAGACTTGTGTGTTTGATGTGGAAACACCCTTGATTCGGTTCTAGTTCGGATGTTTAGCACTTTTGAAGCAAGTTCCGACACGCCTGCTTCCTCCCCCCCCCCCCCCAATATTAAGAATTTGAATCAAAAGGAGCCTATGATTCTTAAATTTTTAATGTGTTCAGATGTAGCTGTGATGGAGCTAAAATTCACCGGGTAATCAAGCTGTGCTGAGAGCTGAAGCCAAACCTATGTATTGTCAAAGGCTTTCATGGCCAGAATCACATGGTTGTTGTAGGTTTTTGAGACTGTATGATCATGTTCTAAAACAGGGGTGCCCAAACTTTTTCATCATGCAAGCTACTATATGAACAATCAAGTTGAAAAGATCACCTGTTGTGCATGTGAGAATGTGCGTGCGCGTGCGCGCGTGCGCGCTCCTACTGCAGCCTTCCGTCCGCGCGGGGCTTCTTTCTTGCCTGCCCACGAACTCGCCGCCACAAGCACCCAGGAAGGGGATCACCAAAGCCAAACTTTGTTGACATGCTTCTCCAGCCAATCGGCACTGATGGAGGAGGGAGAGGAGGCAGAGGTGGAGATCACTAAAAATGATGTTTTTAAAACTTTGAAAATTTGCCAAATTCTGTGGATTAGTCAAACATTCTGAAATTTGATGAGGTAACAGTTGTAAATGTGTTCTACCACTGTAGCAAGTTTCATCAGGATAGCTCAAAAATGAGGGAGAGAGAAGCCCCTCAAGTTTCCCCACTGACTATAATGTTTTCTTTAATGTGCATGTGTGACCGCCATTAATGAAGTACGAGGGCGGGTCAATAAGTCCATGACTTTTTGAATGAAACACAGGTTTTTGGATAAAAAATCATTTTATTTTTCAATGTAGTCTCCTTTGAACTCTATAGACTTTGTCCAACGTTTCTCCAATTTTTTTTATCCCTTCCAAAAAATGAGATCTGTTGAGGTCATCAAAATAAGTATTTGTTTGTGAGATGATTTCATTGCTGGAGTCAAACCTCTTTCTGCCGAGCCATTTCTTCTTGTTTGGAAACAAGAAATAATCACTTGGGGCTAAATCCAGAGAATAGGGTGAATGAGGGAGCAATTCGTATCCCAATTCATGGATTGTTGCTATGGCAACTGTACATGTGTGCACCCTCGATTGTGAGCAAATGTGGCACCCATCTTGCGGAAAGCTTTCTCATACCCAAGTGATCATTTAAATTTGAAACCACTGAGCCATGTGAGATGCCTATGGCCTCCACAATCTCTCGCACTTTCAATCTCCGATCAGCCAACACCATATTGTGAATTTTTTCAATTG
This sequence comes from Anolis apletophallus, assembly GCA_030556195.1. Lineage (NCBI taxonomy): Eukaryota > Metazoa > Chordata > Lepidosauria > Squamata > Anolidae > Anolis > Anolis apletophallus. Next base: position 24,511,174 of record JARBWK010000016.1, on the reverse strand, counting down.
TTTCTCATGTAGAGACCTCAACTGGGCGTCCAGAACGTTCGGCATCTTCCGTGCTTGTACTGCCACAACGAAATTCAGTAAACCACTTTTTTTACCATTGAAATTGATGGTGTCGACTCCCCATTGTATTTATCAAGCTTAGCCTTGGTTTGAGTGATGCTTTTTTCCCGCAATAATGAGCACACGAAATTCACTTTTTCCATTTTCTCTTCAAATCACGCGGTAGTCTGCTATCAATGGCTGTCAAACACAAACTAAATGACGCAGCTTGTTCAAATTTTGACAGGAGTCAACGGACAGGTGCCTGTTGGCAAGAGCAGTGTTGCCCTTTCAGTAAAGAGGCAGGAAATTCAAAAAGTCACTGACTTATTGACCTGTCCTCGTACTTACAAAGATTCTGAACTTTCGTGAATTTTGACCCCCAAAATTCAGAAAGGACTTCAGAAACAAAGTGCCAGTGGCCTCTACATTTGAACACAGTTTAGAACCTTTTCCTTTTTTTATTGCAAACAGCTAGTAAGTATCATGAACCAAAGTCTCCAGGAGACTAGATTGGGAAAGTGTTTGTGCAAGTCATACCCTGACTCTGACCAGGGCTTGAACTGCCAATCTTTTGATTGATAAGATTTTCTTCAGTTTAGTGGTATAACCTGCTGTGCTAAACCCAGCCCCCCTTTAATTACTTTAAAGTTTTATTTTGAATATTTTTAAATTGTTTTGGAAGCTACCTTGGGTTTCACTTTTGGAGAAAGGTAGCATACAAATGCAGGAAAGGGAGGGAGGGAGGGAGGGGGGGGGAGGGAGTATTTATTTTCAAGCAGCAGAACAAAGAGGAGCCTGGAATGATGAAAGGCTATGGCCACCCCTCTTTAGACTAAAAGAAAATGGGAAAGAGCTGCATACTAGGCATCAAATGCAAATTTCTTAAGAGAAATTCAACCCTATCCAAAGAGAGATGAATGTTTATTGCCCTTCTGCGACCTGGGAATACACCCAACTGGTTCATCATCAAAACGGGAAGAGGCATTTCACCAAAGTTCTTCAAAAGAAGTAAACATTCATCAACAGTATATTGAAGGATACAGTCATGCTGACCACATGACCTTGGAGGTGTCTACAGACAGCGCCAGCTCTTCAGCTTCGAAATGGAAATGAGCACCAACCCCCAAAGTTGGACATGCCTGGACTTAATGTCAGGGGAAAACCTTTACCTTAACTATGCCAGAGAATGGGACACACTTTTAAGAGCTGTGACAAAAGAGCCTGTTCTTTCGACTGCCTGCAATCGCCACTGCAAACGCCAACAGCTGCCATTAACTATGTTGGCACACCCTGGCTACCATTTTCCATGCTCTATAAGTCTTCAATATTTTAAAAGATGAAGGGAATGGTGAGAAGGGCATTAGCACAACGACAAAGAGAAGGTCAGTCAGTAGTCAAGGGCAGAGAAACAATAGCTCAGAAACGTTGCCTCGAAATATGTCTTCTGAAAAGCCTCAGTTCAGTTCCATTCTAGGCACCACTTATAGAAAGAACAATATGAGACATAAACCAGGGAGGAAATATATCACTGAAAGAATCAAAGTGAGGCAATTAGCTATCCTTGATTATAAAAATGTACTCACAGATATGGGGGTGGGACCGGACTCAATTCTTATCATAGGAAGGAAAATTCTCTTTATTTCAGCACAAAGTGTGTGCACATTAGATTGTAATGGGGTTCAGTTTTATGAACCATTCTTTTATGCAGTAAATATATTACATTCTGAAGTAGTTATAATTTATTCTTTGTATATAATTGATTTATGTATGCACTTAAAATATCTTTCGAAATTCACATTAGATCTGCGCTGAAACATAATAAAAACTGAACACTTAATTTCAAGTTAATTATTTTCCATTATTCTGCATTAGTAGACAGAGTGAGAACTTGAGCTCTGTAACAGATCGTAAAAAAAGTTATTTTGAACTTAAAATAACACGAGATTACCGTTTTAAATGTGAGGCATCCGTCATACAAATGAGGAACTAAGTGAAAGGTATAAATGTTGTGGATACCGGAAGACAGCATGCAACTTTATATGAAAGTTGAATACCTAGATAGTGATTTCACCTTTAACAATGTGGTTTGCATTGTCTGGTAAGGCAACCACATTTAGTGCTGTGGTTGGGGTAATTAGAAGGCAGGATGAACAGGAATGCTATTTATAAGAGGCTCTACACACTGAGCTTCCTGTTGGTGAAAAGGCCGGAGAAAGACTTTCTTCTTCAGGATGGGCAAATTTTCTTAAGCTTTCCTGTCTGCTCATGATGGGGCCAAAGTTCTTAATCTTTGCCTCTAATATCCTTCCCTCCAATGAGCAGTCAAGCTTTATTTCCTGAAGTATGGACTGGTTGGATCTTCTTACCATCCAAGGCACTCTCCGAATTTTCCTCCAGCATCACAGTTCAAAATGTCTATCTTCCTTTGCTCAGCCGTCCTTATGGTCCAGCTCTCACATCCATAGATTCCACTACAGGGAATACCATTGCTTTGACTATGCAGATCTTCATTGCCAGTGTGATATCTCTACTCTTTACTATTTTATCAAGATAGGTCATTGCTCTCCTCCCAAGAAGGAAATGTCTTCTGATTTCCTGGCTGCAGTCTGCGTTTGCAGTAATCATTGCATCTAGATAGACAAAGTCTGTCGCAGCCTACACGTTTTCTCTTTCTATTTGCCAGTTATCAGTCTTGTTGCCATAATGTTTGTTTGTTTTATGTTTAAGTGCAACGCAGCTTTTGCACTTTCGTCTTTCACCTTGGTTAGAAGGCTCCTCAGCTCCTCCCCACTTTCAGCCATTAAAGTGATATCATCTGAATATCTAGGGTTGTTAATGTTTCTTTTTAACCCCAGCCTTGCATTCATCAAGCCCCACATATCACATGATGTGTTCTGCATACAAGTTAAATAGGTTGGGTGAGTATACAACCCTGTTGTATGCCTTTCCCAAACTTGAACCAATCCGTTGTTCCATGGTCTGTTCTGACTGTTGCTACTTGGTCCTTATACAGATTCCTCAGGAGAGAGACAAGGTGATTTGATATGCCCATACCACCAAGAACTTACCACAATTTATTATGATCCACACAAAGGCTTTAGAATAGTCAATAAAACAGAAATAGATGTTTTTCCAGAACTCTCTGCCTTTCTCCATTATCCAAAGGATATTGGCAATTTGGTCTTTTGTTCCTCTGCCTTTTCTGAACCCAGCTTGTACATCTGGCAACTCTCTCTCCAGGTATTGCTGGAGTCTTCCTTGCGGGATCTTGAGCATTACCTTACTGGCATGTGAAATAAATGCCACTGTATGAATGTTTGAGCATTCTTTAGTGTTTCTCTTTTTTGGTATGGGGATAAAAGTGGATTTTTCCAATCTGATGGCCATTCTTGTTTTCCATATTTGCTGGCATATGACATGCAGCACCTTGACAGCATCTTCTTTCAAGACTTTAAACATGTTGATGAGTTCCCATCATACTCACGTATAAATGCAGAAGTTGTATTCCAAACCATCTAGATTTTGGAAGGCAGCAGGCGGTCTGCCTGTGCGGTGAATTCATCTGCAATGCTTGACATTCACATACAAAGTGGTATTGATTTGGCTATTAGAGAGATGAGAATGATGAAGATTTTTCAGAGTTCCTAATTGCATGGGTCTTGAGAGATATGCCCTAGTCCAGCAATTCCGGTTCCCCATTGCTTGTGTATGTGTGTGGAGTGGACTCACTTTATATCAGGGTTGCCACAAATCATTCTTTCCATAGGCTGAATCCCTTTTTCAGAGATTGCAAGTTAGCCAAGGAAGGTAGTTAAGAGAGCCTGGCAGCTTTGCAGGGCAGATAAGGCAATAGCCAGAAGATACAGGGAAGGAGGAAAGAGAAGGTAAAGTACTCCTGACCTTCATTGTATTGAAGTATTTATAGTAGCAATTATAACAGAGTATATAGTAGGGTTATTTAACGTGAGAGTTGTCATAGCGGTCAGTGGCTTGAACTAGTCAGTTAGTAAATGTGTCCTCTTTTCTGCTTTCCAAACCACAGGAAACTTACTTTATATTCTTACACACTTTATACTGCCGTTTATCATTTGAAGTGCCGCCATTTCTTTTCTAAAGTGCGAGGAATTTTCCTAATTCGGCAGCAAGCGATACGTGATGCTTTATCTTCCATCGCATGTGCACATGGTGCGATGTGCTTTATTGCAATTACAAATATCAAAACATCTGGGGATTTGATTAGGTGTTGACTGCTTGGAATGTCTCTTTTTTGTGGGGCACAAAGCAACATTAATAGGGCCTTCATAAAGAGGAGATAAAACATCTTTATTTTACACATCTGTCTGTCGAAGTGATAGATAGATAGATATCTGAAATACAAAAGGTATTTGATGACGTCTAAACTTGTGCCAATATTAAATTATCTTGATGTTGGGAAAAAGATATAATTTCTTTGCCTGGTCCTAGAGTCATTCAACGTGTTTCTGATCTGAATCTGGGGAGGAAAAGAGAGAGTGAGCACAGGCTTTGAAAAAGGGCAAACTATACTGCTAAATATATTTAGCTTTGAAGTAACCTATGTGTAACAGTAATTGAAGACCTTGATCTGCAAAGCATCAAGCGTAGTTCACAAATGATGTGGTATATCAGAGATCAAGGATAGTGAATTTGTAGTCCATCCAAGACAGTTGGACTGCACAACTTCTAATTCTTTTTGTCCTCATGTTGACTTGGTCTGGTGTAATCCAATACACAACTGTCCAAAAATCAGTTTATCACATGATATGAGACTCAAGTAGGAGTGCAGCTGGCTACTTGTTATTATGTCTTTATGCCATGAATGGTGAAACATCTGATTTTTTTGTCTTGCCATGAGGCATCATGGGGATTACCCTGCATATACTTTTTGGAGTGTTCTTTATCTTTATCCATTTTTAAACAGTATAGGCAGTCCCCAAGTTACGAACAAGATAGGTTCTATAAGTTAGTTCTTCCGTTGAATTTGGATGTAAGTCGGAACTGGTATGTTTTGAAACTCTCTCTCTCTCTCTCTCCCTATATATATAGATAGATAGATAGATAGATAGATAGATAAATAGTGCATTTGGGGTAAACCTTGACCCGTTTCGGGTCTCGGCTTTCAGTGAGGGTCCCGATCAGATTTTTGGGAGCGTCCCAAAATCTGGAGGACAGATATCTGTTTTCACTCTGAGGTAACAAAAAGATCAATTTTCCATTGGCTCATTAGTGGGGGGGGGGGGTCCCCCCATCCTTTCAGGCATTTAAGCTGTTTCTACTCTAGAGCAGAGGTGCTCAACTGCAGTCAGGTGCATGCCTTAAGGAGGCGTCTTACCTGTGTGCAAGCGCATACAATTTATGGACCTGCACGCCTGCCACACACACTTTCCAAGGCAAAGGAGGCAACTTAGTTCTCTGTTTCTTACTCTAGATGAGGCACTCGGCTGCAGGCAGGTGCATGTACTTTATGGGCCTGCACACATGTCATATGCACTTTCCAAGGTAAGGAGGCATGTTCTGACTTTCTTACTCTAGAGGAGGTGCTTGGCTGAAGACATGCTTTCTGGGCCTGCATGACACACCCACACACATACACACACACTTTCCAAAACAAGGAGGCATGGAGCATGAAAAGAAGGCGAGGAGCCGTTTTTGGATCCCGCTTGCTTTTGTGTTGCACTGATTTTTGTACTGGGAGGGGCCTCAAAGGTAATGAAAATAACAAAAGAATGAATGAAACAAAGGAAAATGGTTGTAACGACTCTCCAACACACGGTAGGGATCACACGAAGATGTTTTCTTGGTCCAACACGATTTTATTGAAGGTACGAGACATGTGAAGCTAAAGCACCGGCCCGCCACCCAAACACACCTTTTATACCCCCACAGCCCCTCCCCTACCCATGCAACATCTGGGCAGGGTTACATCAGCCACAAGTGAGTCAGCAATCCCAGTAGTCCACAGGGGCATGACCCCAGGGGTCACAAAGTCAGTGTCACCAGTTCCAATGTCCAATGTCCTTGCTTGGAGGAGTTACCTCACTTCCCTCTCAAGCACCTGGAAGTTGCATCACTCCCAGTATGACTCAACAGTCTGAATGAATCTGGGACAAAGGTCATCCCGAAGCTAAAGTGAAGGTCGCTGCTGCCTCATGACAGGCTTGGAACCTGGACTTCATCCAAGCTCAAGGTTCCCAATCCTGACATAGCGGTCTCCTCCACCTCGTCCTCCCCCTGAGGAAACAAAATATCATTCAATCTAAAGGAGGAAAGGGGCTCACGTACTTTTTTAACAGGCTACAATGAAAAGTGGGATGTACTTTTCCCAAACTTTTAGGCAACATAAGGGTATATGACACTTTATTTACAACAGTCTCAACTCTGAAAGGTCCAATGTATTTAGGACTCAATTTCTTTGACTTGTAACCCAACTTTAAATTCTCTGTTGATAACCACACTAAGTCTCCCTTGCTATACTCCTCCCCTTTCTGCCTTTTGCGGTCCCCAAACAGCTTATACGACTGCTGTGCCTTCCTTAATACTTCCGTCACTTCCTTCCATTCCTCCTGGGCTCTTATCCTCCATTCCTCCTCCTTCCTTTCTTAAATCTAACAGCTGGGGTAAGGGGCCACCTCTCGTCCATACACTATTTCAAAAGGAGACTTCCCAGTAGAAGAATGTACTGAGCTATTATATGCCATTTCCGCATAGGGTAGGAGGTCCGCCCAGTTGTTCTGCTCCTCATTACTAAACATCCGCAAATATGCTCCCAAAGATTTTTGCACTCTCACCACGGCCCCATTACACTCAGGGTGATAAG
>JARBWK010000016.1:24427125-24504197 GCA_030556195.1 Anolis apletophallus | reverse complement strand
ATTTATTGCTGTATTTTAATTGGCTTTTTCTCGCCTCCGTCCACAAGAGAGGTGGATAAGAAAATCATCATCATCATCTATGAGGCTTGAGCCCAAATCAGTTTTAACAAAAATGATTTGTAATATTCAGTGGTCTGTTTCACATAATCTCTGAAAACAGAACATACACCAAAAAACTCTTCCATGCTTATTTTCATTGTGTTCCTGTCAGGAACTTCAATGCTTTCCAGTAAAGACGCTACAGAACTGCTGCTTCTTCCAGTGGTAGTTTATTGAAGACACAAAACCTATAAAGCTGAAGCACCCGCTTCCCATCACCACAATCCTTATATACTAATCCCTCCCCCATGCAATGCCTGGAGAGGGTTGCACCCTGACTCAGCAATCCCAGTGAGTCTTTGCATTACCCAGAGTTCCCTGGGTATTACATCATACCCCAGAGTCTTATCTAGACCAAAGGTCATAGTCCCAGTATATTCAACTGCAAAGAAATAGAGCAAAGTTCATGGTTGAGTCATCTCTCTCTGACTCAGCAACTCAGGTGAAAGTAGTAGGCTCATGGCAGGCTGGGATCTGTCTCTGGCCCCAGGCATAGAGATTCTAGCCCTGACATAACGCCTTCCTCCACCTCCCCCTCCTCCCCCTGAGGAAGACAAAGCAACATTCAAAATTTTGGCATAATTGGGTTAACATATCGTTTTAACAAGTTGCAATGAAACACAGAATAAATTTTCCTCAAGGCCCTTGGCAATATCAATCGGTACGTCACCTCATTCACTCGCTCAGCCACTCTGAATGGTCCCACATACTTTGGGCCCAATTTTCGAGAAGGTAACCCCAACTTTAAATTCTGAGTGGATAGCCATACCAAATCCCCTTCCTTATACACATCACCTTCTTGTCGGTTTTTGTCACCAAATTGTTTGTGCAACCCCTGTGCCTTATGCAACGCCTCAGTTACCTCCTTCCACTCTTCTCGAGCTCTATTGTACCATTTCTCCTTATGATCCTCCAGCACTCCTATACCAACTGGTAGTGGAACAACCTCTTGGCCAAATACAATTGAAAATGGAGTCCTGCCTGTAGATGAGTGCACAGATCCGTTATAAGCCACTTCAGCGTAAGGCAACAAGTCTGCCCAATTACTCTGCTGGGCATTTACAAAAATTCTTAGATAACTACCCAACGATTTCTCGTCCTCCCAACTCCCCATTACAACAGGGATGATAAGCAGTTGTCAACTTCCGGTCTGCTCCTAAGGTTTCCAAGAACCTATCCCAGAATTTCGCCGTGAATTGCACACCTCTATCGCTAAGCACCTGCTCTGGACACCCATGTAACCGGTATATATGCTGCACATATAACTTAGCCAATTTTTCTGCCGAAGGCAAGCCAGTTAACGGTATAAAATGGGCTTGCTTTGAAAACATGTCCAGCACAGTCCAGATATACCTATATCCTTTACTAGGGGGCAACTCCCCCACAAAGTCGGTACTAATATGTGTCCATGGCCGCACCGGAGTAGCCACCACCTGGATCAATCCTGGGGCTTAGCAGTAGGTACCTCCCCCGTGCACAAGCCTCACAACTACTCACATAATTCTTTACCGATGCCCTCATTCCTGGCCACCAATATCGGGCTTTGATTGCAAAGAAAGTCTTAGTAAATCCCCAATGCCCTGCTGTCTTGTGGTCATGGAACAACTCCAACACCCTATTCCTTAACTCCGCTGGTACATACAATTTCTCCCGAACTATCCACAATCCCTTGACCCTTTTACATTCCAACTCATGGGCCTTCAACCAATCATCCTTCTCATAACACCTCTGAAACTCTTTTACCCACTCTTCCAGCTCCTCATCCTCCTGCTTTATTTCCAACTTCGCTTGTGCTCGTGTCTGCACCCTCAGACCCCACTGGTCCTTTGTGAACACTCTCCCCACACTTGGAAGAGGATCTGGCCCCACTGCAGGATAACGCGACAATGCATCAGCAACCACATTATCCTTACCCTTTATATGCTTCAACACAAAATTAAACCTAGCCAGATACTGGGCCCATCGTAACAATTTAGGAGACAACTTCTGGGGCTCCCTAAGAAATTGCAAATTCTTATGATCAGTTAACACTTCAAACGGGTGAACTGCCCCCTCCAAAAGTGTCTCCACGTCTGCAGAGCATAACGAATAGCAAACGCCTCCTTTTCCCACACTGGCCAATTCCTTTGCTGCTCCCCAAATTTCTTAGAGAAATAAGCACAGGGTTTCAACACCCCTTCCTCGTCCTTCTGTAACAAAGCTCCTCCATATTCCCAAGCGGAAGCATCACTCTGTACCACAAAGGGTTTTGCTGGATCTGGATGCACAAGCAAAGGACCTTTAGTGAAAGCTACCTTTAAAGAATCAAAAGCCTTTTGACACTCTACAGTCCAACCCAACCTGGCACCAGGCGCCCTCACCTTCCTAGCCTCACCCTTACCTTTTGTCTTGAGCAACTCTGTAAGAGGCAAAACAGTATTAGCAAATCCGGAAATAAAAGACCGATAAAAGTTAGCCATCCCCAAAAAAGCCTGTAACTGTCTCCTTGTTTTAGGAGCTTCCCAAGCCAACACATCTGCCACTTTACCCGGATCCATGGACACACCCTCTCTACTAATTCTATATCCCAGGAAGTCAATTTCGCCCTTGCTAAATTCACATTTACTTAACTTAACAAACAATCTGGCCTGTCTCAATCTCTCCAATACTTCCCGAACTAACTGCACGTGCGCCTCTTTGGTTTGTGAAACCACAACAATGTCGTCTAAATAAACATACACCCCTTTATAAAAAAGGGGGTGCAGCACCTCATTAATCAACTGCATAAATATACCGGGGGGCCCGGCCAAACCAAAAGGCATGACGACCCATTCGTACAGCCCCAAGGGACACGAAAAAGCAGTCTTCCACCTGTCCGATTCTCGCACCCGCACCATATGGAAGGCATTTATAATATCCAGCTTTGTGAAATACCTGCCTTTCCCCAATTGCCCTAATAGATCCTTGATTAAAGGCAATGGATAACAATTAATGGTACTTATCGCATTAAGACCCCTATAGTCGACCCGCCGGAGGGCGTTCTCTATTATAGCTCCCACACTATGGAACGCCCTCCCGGCCGAAGCCAGAGCCCTGAGAGATCTGCTGCCATTTAGACGGGCCTGCAAAACTCATTTGTTTAGGCAGGCCTTCGGCGAGTAGGCCTCGTCTATACTCTCTGGGCTGTGATATCTCCTGCTGCTCAATTGTTATATTGCATTTTGCTGTTTAATTGTTTTAACTGTTTTTAACTGTTTTTATGTTTTAACCTGTGGCGTTGTGCCACTGGCTCTGTGAGCCGCGAGCGAGGGAGTCGGCGGCGAAGAAGCCCCAATAAATAAATAAATAAATAAAATAGTCGATACACAACCTTAATTTCCCATCTTTCTTTTCCCTAAAGAGAACAGGGGCTGCAATAGGGGATTCCGATCTTTGGATGTACCCTTTCTTTAAATAATCATCTATCTGCTCCCTTAACGTAACCTTCTCCTTCTCAGACATAGGATAAATCTTTGGCTTAGGGAGTACTGCCCCTTCTTACAGTTCTACCTTGCACTGTACATTCCTGACTGGGGGCAGATTGTCGGCTAATACAGGGTTGAACACATCTGCTAAGTCAATATATTCCTCAGGAATCTGTGGCTCACCTCCTTTCTTCTCTTCATTCACATACACACCACCATTCGCCACAGGCCGGCACTCTAACGTACCTGCTTTCCAATCTATGATTGGATCAGCCTGTCTCAGCCAAGGCAATCCCAATATAATTTCATGTTCCATAACAGGAGCCACTACACAGTCCAGCTCCCTCTCCCAAGTATCAACCTTTCCCTTTAACCCTTTCGTTCCCAATGGAAAGGGCCCTCCTCCCACAAAAGTTCCATCCAACTGGGCAAAATGTACAGGAGCTGGTAATTCCTGAATTTCACATTTTAAATCCTTAACTAATCCAGGACACATGTTTTCAGAACACCCGCAATCCACCAATGCTTTATGCGTTTGATATTTTCCTTTCTTTTCCAATTCGATTTTACAAACAATACTTGGGGCCCCTTTTCTCACCCCATCCGCACTCTCCATCTTTTCACCCAGGGCACCTCGGGCAACTTTCACATTTTTGGTATCCGGTAACTTTCTTAGATGACATTGGAAGGAATAATGTCCCGGCTTAGAGCAAATGTAACACAAGCCTTTCCCCACAGTTGGCTTTCCGCTAACACTACTCCGCTGGCTCTCGCTTCTGGTTACACGTCTTGTCCCTGGCCGAAATCGCCTCGTAGGTTCTACTGCCGACTTCCGCCGTTGCACTTGGGCCAGAATACCTTCTACATTACCAGCCAATTGGATCCATCCATCGACATCACCAGGGTCTCCACGATGAAGGCACCACTCCAACAACTCTCGTCGTAATCCGTCTTTAAATAGTTCAAGGAGGGTTGCTTGAGACCACTCCGCTACCTTGCCCGCAAGGCTCATAAACTCCTCCGCATACTCCGTTACAGATTTATTGCCTTGCGTTAACCCCCTCAGAGCTTCTTTGGCCTTTACTCTCTCCAGTGGGTCACGAAATCTGTTCTTCACAGCCCGAAGGAACCCTCTCAATGTCCCCAAACATGGATCCTGTCGATCATGGCACTGCACGTACCAGTCCGCAGCTCTTCCTTTAAGCACAGCTCCCACAGCACGCACTCTGCTGCCTTCACTTGGGTACAAGTGTCCATAATCTTGCATGTGATCGCCAACTGCCGCCACAAAAAGGCCACTTTACATGCCTCACCATCAAACTCCACACGAGCGGCTCCTTCCTTGGACGAACATCACCCCCAATTGGGGTCTCCATTTTCCTGCTCCATCTCTTCCGGGCATCTGGGCACCAGGCTGGGGTCTCCACTCTCCTAATCCATCCCTTCTAGGCATCTGGGCACCAGGCTGGGATCTCCATCCTCCAGATCCATCCCTCTTGGGCACCTGAATACCTCTTCCCAGTCCTACAGCTTTAGGCTGGACTGAAACCCCTTCATTCACCACTCTCAGCCTGGCACCACCATATGCTGCTCCTCGCGGAACTCCTGACTGGGCATCAACCCCCACACTCCCGAAGGAGATCTAGGATGGGTTTCAACCCTTTCACTGTCCATCCAAGAATAACGCGTAAAATCGCCTCCCTCAGGCGGCCCCCACATAGAATCTTGGTTCTTAAACATCTGCTGGGACATTCGCTGCAATGTCTTCTCCAAAGCCGCAACTTTGCATCCCAACACCTCCACTTCCGTGGGAGAACTCGGCTCAGTAGTTTCACTCCCCCAAGTCGCCTCTCTGGACTTACTGTGCACCGCCGCAGCTGCACCCTGGAGTCGCACTGGATCCACATGACAAGCTTCTCTGGATCCCTCACGAAGAATATGTCCCTCTGGAGCAGCCGCACGCCATGCTGACGCCGTTTCTCCGACCCGATCAGGGAGGCCAACCTCATCCATAGTATTCCACCCCCATTCCAAAGTACATCTTTCATGGACTGCTCCAGTAACATAATCCCAGCTTTCCACATATTCCTCCGCCTCTTGCATAAACCTCTCCATTCCTGGGAAAGTTTCAGGGGCTTCTGCTTCTGTCAGGAACTTCAATGCTTTCCAGTAAAGACGCTACAGAACTGCTGCTTCTTCCAGTGGTAGTTTATTGAAGACACAAAACCTATAAAGCTGAAGCACCCGCTTCCCATCACCACAATCCTTATATACTAATCCCTCCCCCATGCAATGCCTGGAGAGGGTTGCACCCTGACTCAGCAATCCCAGTGAGTCTTTGCATTACCCAGAGTTCCCTGGGTATTACATCATACCCCAGAGTCTTATCTAGACCAAAGGTCATAGTCCCAGTATATTCAACTGCAAAGAAATAGAGCAAAGTTCATGGTTGAGTCATCTCTCTCTGACTCAGCAACTCAGGTGAAAGTAGTAGGCTCATGGCAGGCTGGGATCTGTCTCTGGCCCCAGGCATAGAGATTCTAGCCCTGACAGTTCCTCTCTCATCTGAAGAATAAAGACTTCAGATCACAGTTATAATTAATCTTCAACTCTATTTAAGTATTTAAAAGGATGTTATGTTGAGGAAGGAGCCATGTTGTTTTTTCCTTCTGCTCCGGAGACTAAGGACCTCATCACATGGAGGTCCATAAGCTGGGGGACAGTGGGGGAATTCGTCGGGCAGTGGGGTAAATCTGTGGAGCAGCAGGGGATATCATCAGACAGTGTCCCGCATCACCCCCTTACCATCATACAGTGCTTCCTGTCTGTGCCCGGCTTGGTCCCGAGCTGTCCTCGGCTCAGTCTATGGGAACATGGTCACCCTTGTTCTCAGGGCTGCCTCTTAACACACTGCCGAGACACAGCATGCACAGAGCCAGGACGGAGCCCCGCTGGAAGTAGCCCTGTATCATGTGATGGGCTCCATTGGGCTCCATCCTGGATGCATATCGACAACATACTAGGATGGGGGAGAAATCCATGTGATGAAGTCCTATGTGTGATTCTATATAGACACAAATCATAACAAATTGGGAACAGTGTACAGCAGGGTTGTATACTCTCACCCAACCTATTCAACTTGTATGCAGAACACAACTTGCGGTGTGCGGGGCTTGACGAATGCAAGGCTGGGGTTAAAATTGCTGGAAGAAACATTAACAACCTTAGATATGCAGATGATACCACCTTGATGGATGAAAGTGAGGAAAAGCTGAGGAGCCTTATCTCCAAGGTGAAAGAAGAAAGTGCAAAAGCTGGGTTGCAGCTAAACATCCAAAAAACCAAGATTATGGCAACAAGATGGATTGATAACTGGCAAATAGAGGGAGAAAATGTGGAGGCAGAGACAAACTTTGTATTTCTAGGTGCAAAGATTAATGCAGACTGCAGCCAGGAAATCAGGAGACATTGCCTTCTTGGGAGGAGAGCAATGGCTAATCTCAATAAAATAGTGAAGTGTAGAGACATCATACTGGCAACAAAGATCCGCAAAGTTAAAGGAATGGTATTCCCTGTAGTAATCTATGGATGTGAGAGCTGGACCATAAGGAATACTAAGTGAAGGAAGATAAACGCTTTTGAACTGTGGTGCTGGAGGAAAATTCTGAGAGTTCCTTGGACCGCGAGAAGATCCAACCAGTCCATCCTCCAGGAAATAAAGCCCGACTGCTCACTGGAGGGAAGGATATGAGAGGCAAAGATGAAGTACTTTGGCCACATAATGAGGAGATGGGAAAGCTTAGAAAAGACAATGATGCTGTGGAAAATGGAAGGAAAAAGGAAGAGGGGCCGACCAAGGACAAGATGGATGGAAGGTATCCTGGAAGTGACTGGATTGACTCTGAAGGAGCTGGGGGTGGCCACGGCCAACAGGGAGCTCTGGCGTGGGCTGGTCCATGAGGTCACCAAGAGTTGGAAGTGACTGAACGAATAAACAACAACAAACATAGACATTAAATATCAGCTTGAGAAAATTCATAGATCTAAGGCCAGATGTCTAGCAAAAGTCATGTTCAATCATATGATGAAGACTACAATGAGACCTTTGTTCCACACACAATATTTAGTACTCTCCTAGCTATAGCAAGAAAAAGTATGTTCAACAACTGAATGTTAAAACAGCCTTCCTGCGTAGATGGGGAACTTTACATAGAACAGCCTCCAGAAGTTCAAATTCCTGGGAAGAAATATCTTGTATGCAATTTAAAAGGAGCATTTACAGTTTGAAACAGGCTGCCAGAGCAAAGGCTGAGAAACTAAATCAGTTTCTCATCAAAGAGGGATTCACTTCAGGTTCTGGAGTTGGCAGTTCCCCTGCCAAAGATTCTTCTTGTACTTTATCTGTAGAGATGTTTTGATTGACTTTTTGGCAAGCACCGGCTTTACAATCTGCGGCTTAAAACAGAATAAAACAAAATGCAGCAGCCCACCTGCCTTTCCAAAGAAAATTAAAAACTTCTCTCATGCATGCTTTTGTTTTTAATGGCCATCAGATGGCTCAGAGAAGAATGCTGAAGATGTAATTAGTTCTCAAAGCTGACCAACTTGACAAATTAAGTGTGAGATCTCACACATTACTCAAGCTCTCCCTTTCCCCGTCTGTCAAATTCCTTGCCACTGACATTGCTGCATGGGCAAGCAGGCAACAGATTGGCACAGTTGATTCCAGATAGCTTTGAAAAGAGTAGAAAAGTAAAAGAGTAGGAAAAAACCAAAGTCTCAGTAATAATAATTTGATCCTCACTCACAGCCTACAATCTATCTTAAAAACAAGAATAATCCTACCAGCCAACATTGGTCGAGGGGCTCTCCTTTGTGAATTACAGATTCTCACAAAAACATGTGATGATTCATTAAAGTGAACAAGATGGAAAATTTGAATTAAAAATCCACATTTATTTTCTAAACATTGCCTGTGATTCCACAATGGCAACAGCAAAGTTGATGGTCCCCCCCCCCATTTCTCCCTTATTGTTGTGTACTTTCCAGTTATGTCTGATTTACGGTAATGCTAAGGTGAGGCTATCATAGCTTTTCTTGACAAGATGTAGTATTTCCAGATCTCCTTCTCCATCTCTTTCTCCACCTCCTTTTCTCCCTCTCCTCCTCCTCCTCCTCCAATCCTAGAGTTGGAAGAGACCTCGTGGGCCATCCTGTCCAACCCCCATTCTGCCAAGAAGCAGGAAAATCATATTCAAATCACATATGGTCATTCAGTCTCTGTTTAAAAGCCTTCAAAGAATACACCTCTGCCACACTCTGGGGCAGAGAGGTTCACCTCTGAACAGCTCTCACAGTTAGGAAGCTCTTCCTCGTGTTCAGGTGGAATCCCCTTTCCTGTAGTTTGAAGCTATTGCTCCATTGCATCCTAGTCTACAGGGCAGCAGAAAACAAGCCTGTTCCTTCCTCCCTAGGACATCCCCTCACATCTTGATCCATGGCCTTCATCAAGTCCCCTCTCAGCCTTCTCTTCTGTAAGCCACTCCTCATAGGGCTTGTTCTCCAGACCCTTGATCATTTGAATTACCCTCCTCTGGACACATTCCAGCTTAGAGTCAACATCTCCTTTCAATTGCAGAGCCCAGAATTGGACACCGTGTGATTCAAGGTGTGATCTGATCAAGGTAGAATAGAGTTTGTCATATATGTGTTCTGTAATCCGCCCTGAGTCCCGTCGGGGAGATAGAGCGGAAAATAAATGAAGTATATTATTATTACTACTACTACTACTCACATTTGCATGTTTTCAAACTCCTAGGTTGGCAGAAGCTGGGGTTAACCCTGTCTCACAGATTTGAACCACCGACCTTCCAATTAGCAAGTTCTGCAGCTTAGCGGTTTAACCCACTACACCACCCTAGATACTGTATACATACATAAGAAAAAAAACCTTGCTTCTTGAAGTAGAATTAATTTCTGCCATATTGACTTCAGACTGCAGACTCAATTTTATTTTCAGTTGTTGCCACGCAGTTCCAGTTTTGGTGCATGGAGACTAGCTCTTGGCTTGACAACCTGTGGCCCTGATACTTTAAGAAAATCCTATTTTTCCCGTGAACCCTCTTTTTTCTGTTAGTCTAAGAATTTACCAAAAAAATCAGCAACGAGTTCAATGAGAAAGGATGAGAAAGACTTTGGCAAAGAGAGAAACAGATCTTTTCCTCAAGGCAATGGGAGAATGGATATTTTACATGATCAGAGACACTGGCCCGCATAAACTAATTGCTTGTTCTACAATATCCATTCCCCATTGAAACATCTTTATCTCTCCATAAAATGAACATTTCTTTTCTGAGATATGTCAATTAGTAATTCATTGCAGAACACATTAATCTGGGCTTCTATAGTAAATGCCATCCATTAAAATCTCTGTTCTTGCAAAAGGAATGGGTCTTCTCATATATTTTTTCGTGTTCCTTCTGTGCAAATTGACCTCTTGGATTTAGATTGCCTTCACCTGTTCTCTTTACTGCTGGCTGTATCAATTTGCAACCGTCCCGTTCTCACGTCAGCTCCTATCTCATTGTTGAAGAAAAGCTGGATTGTTGAAAGAATGACATTATCGCGTAGCTTTCCCCTTTAAGGAGGGATACACATTTCTCCTAACATATCTAAATACATTCCAATCGAGCCTGTTTGGAAGGTACACAAATAAATTGCAAAGCTATGGGATTTGTAAGTTGCAATCTCTCTCTCTTTCAGTTTAGCCCCAGGCCATTCCCTTCACCAGATTTTCTCCTTCACCTCTGTATCTACTTTGTCTATCTGAAACATACCTATCAGCTATTAATGCTGACTGGCAGTGATGAGTCTGCCAAAATGTGACAACCTTATCTGCAGAGGTACAGCCTGCAAATTGCCAATCATTGATACAAGAGCACAGCCCATGTGATCCTTCTAAGACAAGATGGATTTCAGAGGAAGAGAGGGAGGCAGGTAGAAAGAACTGATGGGCAAAATGAAATATTTGAATTACCCCTTTGGAAAATAGTTTTCTATATCAACTTGTTAGGCTAAAATTTCCCTGAAATCAGACATGTAATGAAATAAAAAAACACAGAAGTGTAAGAATATACTCTAAAGTAATACAACACTTTTTAAGGACTTCATCACATGCCTAGTCCCTAGGTTTCCAGATAGTACTCTGTTCTGCACTTCATCCACTTCCCGGGTCCTATGACATGTAGTTTACACTATCCCTTGCCTAGCCCTTTCATAGTTGGCCACATCCATTTTGTAGTCCTGGTCACTGGTTTGTTGAACCTTGCCTGATCGAGCTACAATGCAATTGGTTTTAATTTTTTTATTTTTACTGTGTTTTATGATGCTTTCTGGGGTTTTTTACACTACAATGTTCCCTTATGTTCCAGCAACCCCCACAATAAGTGAAAAACCATAAAATAGGGAATTATGAGATTTGAAGTCCAAAACGCTGGAAGCGCCACTGGTGTGGTGGGCCTCACAGGCCAGGCAAGAGTGGGTCAGGTGCAGGCCCTGCCACCTCCCCCACTGCGGGGTCTGGTGCAGGCCCTGTCACCTCTGGTAGGAAAGGTGGAAAGATGAGGTCTTCCCTTTCCCCCTTTCCTATTGGAGGTGGCGCCGGCATGGTGGGGCCTGCACCAGACTCTGTGACAGGGGCAGCGGCAGGGCCTGCACCAGACTGTGCTCTTGCCTGGCCTGCAAGGCCCACCGCTCCTTCCTCACCAGGCATAGCCTGGCAAGGAAGGAGCGTGAAGAAACGGGGGGATGGAGAAGAGGATGCTGCCACCGAGGCCCACTTTGGCGGTGGCCTCCTCTTCCTCGCCACCTCTGCTGCTCTCCACCTCAGAGGCACCCAAGCCTGGCAAAGAAGGAGCATGGAGCAGCAGAGGGATGAAGAAGAGGGCACCGCCACTGAGGCCCTCTTCAGTAGCAGCCTCCTCCTCCTCACTACCTCTGCTCCTCCCTGCCTCAGAGGCCCCTTCCTCACCAGGCAGGGTGCACAGCCTAGCAAGGAAGAAATGAGGAGCAGCTATACAGTGTTCCCTCACTGCTCCCCACAAAACAGCGAGACCACAATAAGCAAACTGCAAAGTAGTGAGGGAACACTGTACATGGGCTTGCCTTTGAAGACTGTTCGGAAGCTACAAATGGTCAAATGGATGGCAGCCAGGTTGCTCACCAGAGTGGTGTACAGGGAGCATACAACCACCCTGTTGCGCCAGCTCCACTTGCTGCCAAGTGGAGCTACCAAGCACAATTCAAAATGCTGGCTTTAGCCTATAAAGCTCTAAACGGTTCCAGCCCAGCTTATCTGTCTGCAAAAATGCAGAGTGGGTGGGAACTACACTCACTCATGTGATGGAACAGAACGTTGATCATTTCAGGAGAATGGGTTGTAAATAAGAGCATGAGATGGGATTTGAAAAACAAAACAATGTATTTTTAAATGTAAGAGGATGATGGTCAAAATGTGGAAGCAAAACAAAATACCAACCACTGATGAATGGATCCTAAAGTTGTTTGACTGCCAGTCACAAAAATTAAAAGATGCAAGTAAGAAAACAGACTGGTCAGGATTTAAAGATTTCATCCAAAAAATGGAGTAACATTCACCATGGATCTATCCAACTTATGAAGTACAACAACTGAAGAAGACCAACTGGCAAAGACAAATAAACTGCAAACTTTCTCATTCAGCAAACCTTTTTCTTTTTGGAGGACTATGGGAAGTAATTCTTTCTCTCTTTTTTCCTTTTCTACATTTTATCCTTATTTTATTTAATTTAACTTGTTCTTTTTCCTGTAATAAACATTATATATAACACAATAAAAATAATAATTTTTAAAAAACATATGGTGACCCTATGAATGAGGAACCGTCATGGCTTCTTTAAAAGTCATACTATAAATGTCAACATGGGATGCATGATCAATGAACCAATGAACAGGTTGAATATTGACCATTTGTTTGTTTTCTGAAAAGCAGTTTGTATGCAGGGCCTTTTATAACTCTTTAAATTGTAGTAGTAGTAGTAGTAGTAGTAGTAGTAGTAGTAATACTTTGCTCATATACCACCCTATCTCCCCAAAGGAACTCAGGGCGGTTTACAAGAAAAATAACAGAGTGGCAAATATTCAATGCCAAAGAACAAATCAACTGGAGCTGTGATGGCCTGGTGGAGGGTGATGACAAGACCCTCCTGCACCTGGCTTGAAAGAGGGCAATGACGAGGCCCTCCTGGGCCCGACTTAGACAAGCTGTGTGGTAACACATCCCCACGAGTGATGGGAAACCATTGCTGTTGGCCTAGTAGGGCACAGGGAGCCAGGATTGCCCCACTGCCATGCCAATTCGTCACAAAGGCTGGCGAATGGTGATGAAGTCCATAGCTACAGCAGGGGCCATATGCCTACACCTTTATAAAATAGCTCAGCTTCCCAAAAATATCCTATGCTATATAGCTTAAAATCATCTTGAGCCAGTGGTACAATGGGTTAAACAGCTGGCAGGGCTGGTCAACCAAAAGGTTAACAATTCAAATCCAGGGAGTGGGGTAAGCTCCCGCCTGTTGAACTCTAGCTTCTCATGTGGGGACATGAGAGAAGCCTCCCACAGGATGGTAAAACATCAATCATCTGGGTGTCCCCTGGGCAACATCCTTGCACACGGCCAATTCTCTCACACCAGAAGCGACTTGAAGTTTCTCAAGTTGCTCCTGAGACGAAAATAAAAATCTTGAGAGATTCTTCTGTGCTATCTATTACTATAAAAGGTGTGTTGCTTTTATTAAGGAACAAGCATGAATATTGTTCCTTTGATTGCACATAAAATGTGTGGTGTGTGAGCATTCGTTATTGATGTTAATGACGAGCACAAGCCAAGAACAATGTATGTAGAAATAGATAAATTGCTTGGCATAAGTTAAGAACTGTTCTGGAACAAGGAATGAAGCCTTGATCTGGATCCAGTCCTTTCTACTGTGGTTCAAATAAGCTTGAAAACATAACAAACATTCCTCTTGGTTAATTCCAGAAGGCGTCTCGGAATCCAGTTTATGGTCAGAGGGGTTGAGAAATCTCCCATAGCTATATGTTCATTCTATTCTAATCTAATCTAAAGCAGATGCATATGGGCTCTCCAGCCTCAGGGGCAACGAGTTGGAGCAATTCTGACATAGCTCTGCAAGGTGAAAAAAGACATCTGCAGGAATCCAGATACTCTCAAATGGAATGCATTTAAAAAGAACTCTACATTTGAAAAGCACCCTTTTGGTGTATCAAAAATAATATAATATAGGGAAGAGACAGAGGTTAGACTCAGCAAAGCAGGAAAATATGATATTGGCATGATTAGTTTTATTCCTGGCACTAAAGCAAATAGGCTAATGGCTACCAGTATTAAAACAAAAAACTCTAAAACCATAACAGTAAATAAATACAGGGGAGCTCCAGACAAGAAACAACCAGGGACAGCTAATCACCTTTCAACAACGGCAGTAAGAAGCCACATCTTGAAAATTGCTAGGCCATGAAATGCTAATCAAGGTGACCAATTAAAACATTCACACCTGCCTCAAACAGACAAGAGTTCTTTGTCCCGCCCTGGACATTCCACAGATATATAAACCCAATGTTCCTAGTTTCCAACAAACCTCACAACCTCTGAGGATGCCTGCCATAGATGCAGGCGAAACGTCAGGAGAGAATGCTTCTGGAACATGGCCATTCAGCCCGAAAAACTTACATTAAACCCAATGGACTAATATCGGCATCCACTTGTTTGGCACATACAGCAATATCAAACCTCAAATCTCTGTTAGATATATTTTGCCTTCCTCCTATAAACATTTGGAATGTCCAAGGAGCACATGGCAGTGTCTCAGCTTTAAAACTCTTGAGTCTTTAAACTGCATAGAAAACAACTAAATCTTTTCTCTCCTTCACCCACCTCCTTTAATCATCAGGAGAGCCACCAAATGTATTTCCATGCATATTTACAAGGCATTCACTCATTCAGTTTATATCCTGCCTTTCTTACAACATGACACGCAAGGCAACTAACAATACTACTTTAATAAAAATCATAACATTAAAAGTTAGGGTTCATTAAAAATGTAAAGCACAATTTAAAACACATTAATAAATTAAAAAAGAGAAAAAGTATTATCCAACCGGTTAAAAGCTCTCCAACAGAAACGCAGATGAAATGCCCAAGGTCAGTCTAAAGAAAGAATGGAAGAAAGACATTTACTCACTAGTAGAAGGACAACAGAACGGTGGCCAAAGCAGTTTCTCTATATAAAGTAAGGGAGCAGTCACTGTGAAGGCTCTTTCTGCGACTTTATCTGATGAGGCAGCATCACAAAAAGGCTTTCCCGTCATTGTCTGATATCATAACTAAGTTTGAGGGAGGCTGTGCCAAAGATATATATTGTTTCAAAAGCATAACCAGCATTTCAATTATACCAACAAACTGATGATTAGAATGTGAAACTATTATGGTTTTATATTGTGGCATCAAATTGCTGCCTGTGTCAAGCCGCTCTGAGTCCCGTCCCATCCCGTCCCATCCCCTGGGTTGAGAAGGGCGGGTAAAAGTTCTGTAAATAAATGAATAAATATCAGAAAACAAATTGACTCCACCAATCTAGACAATTTAAAGCAGTGGCTCCCAACCTCTTATTGACCAGGGACCACTTGACCACAGACCACTTTGTCAAGGGGCCACTGTACCACAGACCACTTTGACCAGGGACCACTGAACCACAGACTACTTTGAGAAGGGGCCACTTGACCACATACCACTTTGACAAGGAACCACTTGACCACATACCACTTTGACAAGGGGCCACTTGACCACAGACCACTTTGACAAGGGGCCCTTGGCCACAGACCACTTTGACAAGGGGCCACTGGACCACAGGCCACTTTTATTTATTTATTTATTTATTTATTTATTTATTAGGCTTCTATGCCGCCACTCCCGGCAGGCTCGGGGTGGCTCACAACGCCGAGTAAAAACAGCATACAGACAATATTAAAAATTAAAACATAGCATAAAAACATCACAAAATACAGCAAGCATTAAAAACCTGGTGTAGGTGCACACCACAGGTAACAATCTACATACAAGGCGGGCTGCGCACAGGTAGACCTACAAATCGAAGGCTTGTTGAAATAGGTAGGTCTTGCGAGGGATCACTTGACCATAAACCACTTTGACCAGGAACCACTTGACCACAGGCCACTTTGACTAGGGACCACTTGACCACAGACAACTTTGACAAGGGGCCCCTTGACCACAGACCTTTGTGACCAGAGACCACTTTGACCACGCTCCAACCTTAGAACCAAAAGAGTTACAAATCAGTTTTCCATCAACTTTAGATTCAGTTTGGTTATTTGAGGTGCTGATTCAGAAAATTGCATTGGATAGACCACATCAGCTCTAGTTTCTTATACAGAACATATGCCATCCAGTTTTTGCCATCTGCTTGCCCACAGAAAATAATATTTAATAAGCCTCAGCACTACAAGAGGATTTCACAAGACCAGTCCCTCTTGTTGCATCAGTGAGATAATGGTGAGGCCGTGGACCATATTTTAGTTCTTGCAGACCACTGGTAATCCATGGACCCCAGGTTGGAAACCACTGATTTAAAGTTTATCAGTACTATCCAGAGGCAGCTCCATGTAGGTCATATAGCTGTGATGTTCAGCAGAACTTAATGCTAGGTACTATGAGCCTGTGTGGTGTTTATGATGCTGGAGACCAGGGTTTGAAGCCCACTGGGTGACCTTGGCCAAATCACATGACTTCATAACATTGATGAGGTCCCATGTGTTGATTCACCAGCCTCCAAGGCAAATTAGTGGGGGCAGCGGGGTAATCCCAGCACCCAACACTCTGCCCGGCACAAATGGGGAAGTGTCACTGCACAGTTTGTACACAACAGGTAGCCCTATTGTTCCAAATGGAACACAGGGAG
Organism: Anolis apletophallus; assembly: GCA_030556195.1. Lineage (NCBI taxonomy): Eukaryota > Metazoa > Chordata > Lepidosauria > Squamata > Anolidae > Anolis > Anolis apletophallus. Next base: position 24,487,624 of record JARBWK010000016.1, on the reverse strand, counting down.
ACTCACATGTTGGTGGAGCAGTGTCCTACCATACCACCACCCCAGTTGAGCAATGGAGCCTGCTGGAAGTGAGGCTATGTCATGTGATGGGTGACATGGGGCAATTGGGGAGCTAAAATTCATTGTGAGATCTCATTATTCTCTTTGTCTCAGAGAAAGGCAGTGGCAAATCTTGCAAAAAAAACCCTCGGTAATAACGCCTTCTGAGGGTCTTCATATGTCATTAGTGACTTGAAGGCACACAGTAGCAACAGCATGAACACGCAAATCATAACTTTAATTTTATGGAGTCATGGACTTTTCAGCCATCCTGAGGCAAGATTTTTTTTGTTGGGGGGGGAGGGGAGAGTAGGGGTATGAATAAAAATGGTGGTGCTAAAAAAACTGCATTAGCATCTGTATCACTTTACATTATGGTAAATATAATCTGAGGCTTAGAGCTGATTAAGATATACTTGAGCATCATTTCGTTTTCACTCACTTGCTCACAGTGGAATATTTCCATTTGAAATGATAACGTAAGTGTCCCATTTGTGCTCCAATGTTATTCATTCATGTATATAGTCTGTGCTGTCACAGCATTAGCCACTTATAGTAATCATATTGGTTTCCAACACTGACCAGTGACATTCCTCCCAGTGAAATAATTTGATGGCATGTTTCATTTTTATTTATGTATCAATGATAGAGAATTAAGACATGGAATGCTCCCCCAAATTCTTCCTCTGTCAGCGCCGCTTGACCCGGTTGTTGCCCTAACGGGTCAAGCCTCGCGCGCCATCAGATAAGAACAGCATCTGGCGGGCTTTGAACTGGAACCGCCCTTTGAAGTGCCAGGTTCCTTTTCCTGAACTTTGATATGCGGAGAGCCGGATGGTCATCCCTGAGGAAGGAGGAGCACAGCAGGGGGGCGGGCCAGGGAGGGCTTTTGAAGAGAACCTCGCACGGGAAAACTTTAGTCTATCTTTGCCTACTTTGGATTAAGGACCTATTAAACCATTTTTCCTTCAACCACGCTTGGAGTGAGCTTGATTTACTAGACCCCCCTTGCCGGAGCTTACATAAAGATAGACTCACCAACTTCTACGGCCGTGAAAGCCTTCCGACCGTAGCCACCTTCGTAAGATGTCTCAAGCGGAGATGAACCCCCTCGATGACCAGCTCCCCGAGGACTTGGGTGAGGAAGAGGACATTGAGGAGGATGGGGATGGAGACGAAGCCGAAGCCCCTGCGGCAGCAGTCCAGGCCGGAGGCGCAGAGATGGGAGCAGAGGCGCCGCCGCTCCTCAACCCCCCCTACGACGGACGGGGCCCGGCGCAAGGTGCCGGCGCGCTCCAGAGGCAGAAACCCAGCCCGGGGCGGCGGGTTCCCCAGTACTGCCGAACTACGGCTGGAGGTGCAAGTATTCCAGCTGACGGAGGCGGTGCAGAAGCTCCAGTCCCAGATGGAGTTATTGCTGGCCAGACCGGAGGAATTGCCGTGGGCTGTACCGGATGGCCGACGCCGGGAGAGGTCGGTGAGCCAAGCTACGGAGAGGCCAGCCAGGCCGTTGGGGAGAGTGACTTTCCGGGACAGCGGAGATGACTTCATTCCTCACAGGGGCGCCTCTACCTTCAACCTGGGCCAGGCCGACCAGAGCCAAGAGGCGGCGGGAAGCCGGAGGGACCTGAAGGTAAAGTCCGAAGGGGACCCCCGCCAACTATCCTACTTTGTCACCAACGTACAGAACTATATGCTGGACTATGGGGATTCGTTCCCTTCGGAAGGGGCCAGGGTACGGGCTGTGGGGGCCAACCTGAAGGAGGCCGCAGCCGACTGGCTGGTGCAAATGACGGACACTCAAGCACCGCAGCTGAGGCGGTTAGACGCCTTCCTAGATGCCCTACAAACCCGGTTCGGGGACCCCCTGGCCGGCGAGAAGGCCAAGGCCCAGTTGAAAAAGATTTATCAAGGCCAGAGGTCCGCGTCTGAATACGCCTTAAGCTTCAAGGCCCTAGCGGGGAAGATCCGAGGCTGGTCGGCGACCACCATAATGGAATGTTTCAAGGCAGGCCTGAGGCAGGACATCCTTGAGTGGGCCATGCACCGGGGAAACCCCGAGACTTTAGAGGACTGGATTGTCTCGGCGGGGAGAGTGGAGTGCGACATGGAGCAGATGCCGCGACGCTACCGAGATAGCGGGAGAACCCGAGGAGTGGGGTCGGCCCCATCGGGGAGGCCGGGATCGGGGCGGAAACCATCGCCGAGGGCCCGGTCCGGCAGCCGGGAAGGCCAAAGGGGTAAGAAGGGAGCCTGCTTCTCATGCGGCCGAGAGGGTCACCGAGCAGCGGATTGCCGCAAGAAGCCCCCCTCGCCGAAGCCGGAAAAGGCGCCGGAGGCCAAACCAAACCCCCAACCCAAGACTCCAGTCCGAGGAAAAGCGGCCGCCGCTGCGGAGACTGCTCGGACGCCTTACGAGAGGCGGAGGAGCTGGAGCCAGAGACGGAGGAAAGTGACCCTGAATGGATGGCGGGAAACAACAATGATCTGCTGTAGACGCCCGGCGGCAGATCCAAACCCTTCCGGGCGGTGAGTCTAATCCCCTGGGGTGTGACACCTACAAGTTTGATGTTAAAGTGTGGGGGCCCGGGGCGCCCCAGCCCCTAGAGACAGTGGCCATGCTGGACAGCGGGTGTACTAGGTGCCTAATGTCTCCCCAGTTGGCAAAGCAGTTGGGGATAAAGCCCCAGGCCTTGATTGAGCAGATCCTCTTCTCCCAGCTAACGGGAAACCAGCCACCCACAAGGCAGGAGAGATAAAGGTCCAGATGGGGTCCCACCACGAGGCGCTGAGATTCGTGATCTCCGCGATGGCCCACCAGCCTATCATCCTAGGAGCCCCCTGGCTGCGCGCCCAGAACCCGCAGGTCGACTGGGAGTCGGGGGCCGTGAAATTCCGGGACGGAGAGGCACGGGTGAGGATAGATGACCCAGGAGAAGGTGGAGCCCCAGAGCACGAGGGAGCTGGGGTGGGGGCAGCAGAGAGCCAACCCAGCGACGTCCCACGAGAATACCGGGACTTGGAGGAAGTCTTTAGCGAGCGGGAAAGTGACCAGCTGCCCCCCCCCCACCGGAAGTCTGACTGCGCAATTGAAATTGACAAAGGCGCCAAACTACCCCGGCCCAAGCTATACGCCCTTTCTGTGCCAGAGAGGAAGGCATTAAGAGACTTTATTGATAAGAATATGGAAAGAGGATTCATTGAGAAATCCACCAGCCCGCTGGCAGCCCCAGTCCTGTTCCGGCCCAAGGCAGATGGGTCCTTGCGCTTGTGTGTGGACTATCGCAGCCTCAACGCCATCAGCGCTACCAGTTCCTACCCACTGCCCCTGATGTCGGAGATATTGGCCCAGCTGGGAGGGGCACGGCTTTTTACTAAGTTGGACATTCGCGAAGCCTTTTATAGGATAAGGGTGAAAGACGAGGATTGTTGGAAAATGGCGTTCAACTGCCATCTGGGGCAATACCAATTCAGGGTCACCCCTTTCGGACTCAAAGGAGCTCCAAAAATATTCCAGCAGTTTATCAATGAAATCTTCAGGGACTTGCTCTACAAGGGAGTTCTAGTCTACCTGGATGACGTGCTTATCTACTCCACGTCGGAGGCGGAGCATATTGAACTGACCCGGGAGGTGCTGCGTCGCCTGCGGGACAACCAGCTCTTTGTCAAGCTGTCCAAGTGTGAGTTCCACAAGCAGGAGTTGGACTATTTGGGGTATCGGATCTCCACGAGGGGCTTGGCCATGGACCCCAGCAAGGTACGGGATGTGTTGGCGTGGGAGGCGCCCCGGACCCAGCGGCAACTGCAAGGCTTCCTGGGGTTCGCTAATTTCTACCGGCAGTTCATCCAGGACTTTGCCAAGATAGCGCTCCCCCTAACTGAACTGTTAAAACCCAAGGGCTTGGGGGAGACGAAAAAAGCAAGGTCCCCTGGGGCCAAGTTGAGCTGGACGCCACAGTGCCAGGCCGCCTTCGACAGCCTCAAACAGAGCTTCACCAGTCAGCCACTGCTGATGCACCCCCAACCCAACCGACTGTTCACAGTGCAGTGCGATGCCTCCGAGGCGGCCTATGGGGCTGTACTCCTGCAGCGGGACGAAGGGGGCACCCTGCGGCCTTGTGCCTACCTCTCCAAGAAGTTCACGCCGTCGGAGAAGCGCTGGCATGTGTGGGAGAAGGAGTCCTTTGCAGTACGAGCCGCCCTGAGCCACTGGAGGCACTTCCTGGAAGGCACCGCCTTGCCCTTCGAAGTGTGGACAGACCACAAAAACCTGCAGGCACTACAGTCCCCGCAAAGGCTTAATGCAAAGCAGCTGCGATGGGCGCAGTTCTTCAGCCACTTCAACTTTGAGCTCAAATACTTGCCCGGCCCGAAGAACGTGCTGGCCGACACCCTGTCGCGGATGCCTGAGGCCGACTACTCGGCGCCCGAGGAGATGGGGACAGTGTTCACCAAACGCCAGTCTGGCCTGGTGGCCCGCACCCGGGCGGCAGCAAGGGTCCCTCAGCCAGCCGTCCCCGGGGCACCGGAACTGTTGGCGGACTTGGCAGCAGCCTACAGCACAGATGCGTGGCTCAAGGAGCACCGAGCGGATCTGACTGAAACAGGGGGGATCTGCTACTACAAGGACAAACTCTACGTCCCGCTGAGCCAACGGGCTCAGATCCTGGCCCAGGGCCACGACTCCACATTGTCCGGCCACTTCGGCCTCACCAAGACCCTGAAGCTGCTGGCCCGGCAGTTCTGGTGGCCGGCGATGCGGAAGGACACTAACGACTACATCTCTGAATGCGAGGTGTGTGCAAAGAACAAACCTAAGCCGGGCCGCCCGACGGGTCTCCTGCAGACGGTCGCCGACCCAGCCGAGCCCTGGAGCGAAATCGCCATGGACTTTGTAGTTGACCTGCCGCCCAGCGGCGGATACACCACCATTTGGACGGTGGTGGACCTCTTCTCCAAGCAGGCTCACTTTGTTCCGCTCCGCCGACTCCCTACTGCCCCTGAGTTGGCCCGCCTGTTCACGCACCACGTCTTCCGGCTCCACGGATGCCCACGACGGGTCGTGAGTGACCGGGGCCCACAGTTCACGTCCAGGTTCTGGAAGGCGTTCCTGGCGGGCCTGGGCTCGCAGCGGGCTCTGAGCACAGCTTTTCACCCGGAGACTGACGGCGCAACGGAACGAGTTCAACGGACCTTACAACAGTACCTCCGGTGCTACTCCACCTACCAGCAGGACAACTGGGCCGAGCTGCTAGACGTGGCGGAATACAGCTACAACAACTCCGAACACGCCTCAACGGGGGCCTCGCCGTTCCGGGTCGTCTCCGGCTGAGACTTTCCCCCCTTCCCAGCGCTGGGCCCGGCGGCGGACCCAGCAACACCGCCGCCGGACTGGGGGGCCAAGGTGGCAGCCGCTTGGCCGCAAATACAGACGGCGCTGCGACAGGCTCGGGACTCTTACAAGCTGTACGCCGACAAGAAGCGGGGGCCCCAGCCAGTCTACGCCGTGGGGGACCGCGTGTTCCTGTCCACCAAGCACCTCAAGTCCACCCAACAGTCACGCAAGTTTGCGAATAAGTTTGTGGGGCCTCTCCGCGTGGTGGAAGTTATTAACCCTGTGGCAATTAAGCTGGACCTTCCCCACACCTGGCGCAAGGTCCACCCAGTCTTCCACGTGAGCTTACTCAAGAAAGCTGTGTCCGACCGGAAGTGGTCCGAGCCCGAAGACGCTCCGGTGCCTATCATGGTGGGGCCCCACACCCACTTTGAGATCAGGGAAATTTTGGACTCGCAGCACCTCAAGGGCCGCCTTAGCTATCTAGTTAAATGGACTGCCAAAGACTTACACCCTGAATGGGTGCTAGCCCAGCACGTCAGGGCCCCGAAACTGCTGAAGGCTTTCCATGCCGCCTTCCCCGCTAAGCCGGGACCCTGATTTCTCCCTCCCCTTTGTTCTTCTCTCCCTTGCAGGTCGCTCCTTTCCGGAGGGGGGCGCTATGTCAGCGCCGCTTGACCCAGTTGTTGCCCTAACGGGTCAAGCCTCGCGCGCCATCAGATAAGAACAGCATCTGGCGGGCTTTGAACTGGAACCGCCCTTTGAAGTGCCAGGTTCCTTTTCCTGAACTTTGATATGCGGAGAGCCGGATGGTCATCCCTGAGGAAGGAGGAGCACAGCAGGGGGGCGGGCCAGGGAGGGCTTTTGAAGAGAACCTCGCACGGGAAAACTTTAGTCTATCTTTGCCTACTTTGGATTAAGGACCTATTAAACCATTTTTCCTTCAACCACGCTTGGAGTGAGCTTGATTTACTAGACCCCCCTTGCCGGAGCTTACATCCTCAGTCTAATTCCTGGTGATGCAACTGCTGACCAAAAGGTCATTGGTTCAAATCTGGGGAGTGGAGTGAGCTCCCATCTGTCAGCTCCAGCTTCCCAGGCCCAGGTTGTCTAGTTGCCCAGGTTGTCCCCTGGGCAACGTCTTTGCAGACGGCCAATTCTCTCACACCAGAAGCAACTTGCAGTTTCTCAAGTTGCTCCCGACACGCGCGCGCGCGCGCACACACACACACACACCTAATTTCAATAAAATAAAATTTCAATAAAAGCAATTATCCTCTCTGTGGTTGAAAAGTGGTGGATCTGACACTATTTTAGAATGAAATATAATGAACTTTGAACAATGCAAAAACGATTGTCAAAGAGCAGCACATGCTTTCTACATTCATAGAATCATATAGTTGGGAAAGACCTTGTGGGACATCCAGTCCAACCCCATTCTGCCAAGAAGCAGGACAATTGCGTTCAAAGCACCCCCAACAGATGGTCATCCAGCCTCTATTTAAAAGCCTCCATAGAAGGAGCCCCCACCACACTTTGGGGTAGAGAGATCCACAGTTGAACAGCTCTCACATTTAGGAAGTTCTTCCTCATGTTCAGGTGGAATCTCCTTTCCTGTCGTTTGAAGCCATTGTTCCACGTCCAAATCTTCAGGGCAGCACAAAAGAAGCCTCCTCCCTATGACTTCCCCTCACACATTTATACATGACATTCATCATGCCTCCTCTCAGCCTTTTCTTCTGCAGGCTAACATGCCCAGCTCTTTAAGCCACTCCTCATAGGGCTTGTTCTCCAGACCCTTGATCATTTTAGTCGCCTTCCTCTGGACACAATCCAGCTTAGAGTCAATATCTCTCTTCAATTCTGGTGCCCAGAATCGGACACAGTGTGATTCCAGGTATGGTCTGACCAAGGTAGAATAGAGGGTTAGCACGACTTCCCTGGATCTAGACACTAGGCTCCTATTGATGCAGGCCAAAATCCCATTGGCTTTTTTAGCTGCAATATCACATTCCTAGCTCATGTTTAATTTGTTGTCTTCAAGCACTCCAATATCTTTTTCACATGTACTGATGTTGAGCCAGGCATCATCCCCCATTCTGTATCTTTGCTCCATCCAAACACAAAAATCTCAGGCCAGATGAATTGTCTTTTAATGTTCAAATACTCAGGAATTAAGAACATCAAAGATAAGTCGTGCTTTAGTTATGCTTGCATACTTCCCTATTGCAATCTGTACCCCCGCCATCAAGATCTGGGCAAACTTCATATTTTGCTATAGACCTCCACATTCCCCTTCCCTCATTTCTGCATACTACCATTTGCTGAATATGATAAGAGAAACTTGAGCAGCCTTTTTTGTCCTTTGCTGATTTTATGATAGCAAGGCAGAGAAATAGATGAGTTAGGGAGCAGTGAGATGCAGCAAAAGTACCTTGAATCCGTCTCCCAAATTACTCGCACTCACTGCCCTCTGAATCCCCCGTTGCTAGGGAATGACTACTGGCATTGTAGCGACTAACAATCTGTATTCTGTTCCAACTGTGAGCTCTGCACAGCGCTTTTGTGAGCCAGAAGGATTGTTTCTCTTTCACCCCAATGCGTTTCCACACACTGCTACATGATCTTGTATCAGTTACTGCATTTTAACAGAGAAACTTCAATATTTTTCAGTCTCCACATTTTTTTCTATGAGTTTCTCCAAGTAAGACACAGTATTTCCATAAATACCAAAAACAACTTGCGGACGGCAGGGTCAATTTTAAGCTTTGGGAGCTGGGCTGCAATGGAGAAAGTCAACTGATTTTGTGGGTGCCTTTGCTAATCTCAGAATAAGGCATCCATGCAGTTAGGAGTGATTGTGGTGGCATGGCCGCAATCCATCTCCTTTTTCTACAATGATGATGCCAGTGATTTGTCTGGCTAGAACATTGGGCCAAATCAGACCCCATCAAGCTGTCCAGACTGCTCCAAAACTGGAATATCCCCCGACTTTGTCCAAAGTGGGGCAGAACACAAAAAGATACAAAACACAAACAAACCAGGGACTTACTGGAAGTAACTGTGCACCGTGAAGACAATTCGTCTTCCATTCGAGTTAAGTTCAGATTTTTCTGGCTGCTGTAGACAAGCCCCTGGTGCATTTCCTACAGCTACAACTTCCATTGAAAGAGAGCTGTCCCTTGCTATACTACTACTACTACTACTACTACTACTACTAATAATAATAATAATCTTTAATTATACCCTTCCACTATCTCCCCAAAGGGGACTCGGGGCAGCTAACATGAGGCCAAGCCCTTCTAAAATACAATACAAACAAGTAAAATACAAAATACAAAGCAAAATACATCAGAAATAATAATAATTAAAAGAAGAGGAAAAATACACTTACCAAAAAAATACTAGTTAGAATTTTACCCAAACTCTAGGAACATTAATAATACTAATATCTGCACTGGCTTCCAATTGAGCACCGGATCACCTTCAAAGTGCTGGTGCTTACCTTTAAGGCCTTACACGGCCGGGGGCCAATGTACCTGTGGGACCGGCTTACCCTATATTGCCCTACGAGATCACTACGGTCAGAAGACACCAACCTGCTGGAAATTCCCTCTGCCAAGACACTCAGGCTGACTGCAACCCACAGGAGAGCGTTCTCTGCGATTTTTGTGGAACGCTCTCTCGGCCGAGACACGAGCTATCCAATACCTTATGTCCTTCAGGCGGTCTTGTAAGACATTTCTTTTTAAACAGGCCTTCGGCCCATAAGATATCATCAGTGTTCAGCTCATTTAGCCTGCTCGTTGACTCAATGGGCTATATTGCACCATGCTGTGTGTTACTGCTTGTATTGCATACTGTGTTTTAACCTTTGATTTTTTTAGAGTTGTGATGTGTTTTAATTGTGTTTTACTGTGTTTTTATCCTGTTGTGAGCTGCCCCGAGCCTCTTGGGAGTGGCGGCCTAGAAGTTCGATTAATAAATAAAATAAATAAATAATACTAACACTGGCACAGTGGGTTAATGCACTGAGCTGCTGAGCTTGCTGACCGAAAGTTTGGCAGTTCGAATCCGGGGAGCAGCGTGAGCATCCGCTGTCAATCCCAGCTTCTGCCAACCTAGCAGTTTGAAAACATGCAAATGTCAGTAGATCAATAGGTCCCGATCCAGCAGGGAGGTTACAGTGTTCCATGCAATCATGCCGGCCACATGACCTTGGAGGTGTTTAAGGACAATGCCGGCTCTTTGGCTTAGAAATTGAGAAGAGCACCAACCCCCAGAGTCGGACACGACTGGACTTAATGTCAGGGGAAAACCTTTACCTTAACCTTTACTAACTAATTCTAATTCTTCTTCCTTCTCTTCTTTTCTTTTTCTCCCTTCCTTCCTCCTCTTCCTTCTTCTCCTCTTATCAACTTTTCCTCAAGGCAGGAGCCACAGTGGCACAATGGGTTAAACCCTTGTGCTGGCTGAACTGCTGACATGAAGGTCGGCGGTTTGAATCTGCAACATGGGGTGAGCTCCCATCTGTTAGCCCCAGCTTCTCATGCGTGGACATAAGAGAAGACTCACACAGGATGGTAACACATCCAGTCGCCCCCTAGGCAGTGCCTCTGCAGTCGGCCAATTCTCTCACAGCAAAAGCAATTTGCAGTATGTTCTCAATTTGCTTCTGACACAAAGAGGCAGGTATACAACACAAATAAAGTATTTAGATAAAACATAAAACCATCAAAACATAACCATAGTTTAACCTTATAAAATAATTCAGCACAGGTCCGAATGTCGTAGCACAGAGAGCCTTAAAGAGCCAGACCAGATATAAAGTAAAGTTCCTTCCTTCTTTCCTACCTACCTTCCTTCCTGAATATTTCCTTCTTTCCTTCCTTTTGAAGAAACCACATCAAATTAGGAATACTTGGGGAGGTGAAATCCAGACGAAACTAATGAATGAATGCATTGACAGTCCCAATGTGAAAAGTTCAAGTTTTATTCCACATATGAGTTTCCTATGAACACAATTTAATTTGAATTTATTTGCACTTGCAGAACAACAGTCCAACTGCTACACTGTTGGGCTAACAATCCAAGCTGTTAAACCCCCATGGAAATAAGAAGTAATTTGTTTTTGGTAAAGGTGCAAGAAAGACAAGATAACAATATTTTTTTTACCATAAATGGGGGAAGAAGAAGGAAGTCTGACACTCAGCCATTGCAACATAGCAAAGGAAGACCTGGTTTGGATTTAGGGAGGCTGAAAAGTGCTATGGTTCAAGGAAAAAGAAAAAGCCAGAGCCCTTTTTTTGGATAACACATTTAAGCCCCCAGAGTCTTCTGTCTCAGTTACAATCAATGTCTCTTCCATTGTGCTGAGTCTTGTGGGATAAAATAGAAAGCCATTGAGGAACTGGGGAAGCTATTTTGCTGCAGTCAACATTTTCTCCTGGCTAGATGTTTGCCATTAACCCAGGAGTGAGTATGAAAAGAAGGAAAACATAGCTCTTCTAAACAACAGAGAAGATAAGAGGGCCAGTTTTTAGTGCAATAACCTTGGTACATTCCATGCTGATTTGGGTTTGGTTTGTGCTTGGCTTGTAGACCACTGTTTAGTAATGAAGTACGTACTTCATCTTTTTGATGGGAAGCTTCCCAAAGGAGTGTAAATCATCTGTTGTTCAAATGGCAAACTATTATTTAACCTCAGCAGACTGAAAGCCAAAACCAAGGTCACAACAACGTCTGTTATAGAACTCCAATATGCTGATGATAACGTTGTCTGTGTGCATTCAGAATAAGGCCTACACGTCACTCTAAATACCTTCACCGAAGCATACAAGAAGATTGCCCTGCCATTGAACATCGAGAAAACCAACGTGTTCTTCCAGCAGTAACCAGCCAATCCCTCTCCAATGCCAGAAATACAGCTTAATTGTGTAACATGAGAAAATGTTGATCATTTCCGCTACCTTGGCAGCCACCTCTCCTCAAAAGTCAATATTGACACTGAAATACAACACCACCTGAGCTCTGTGAGTGCATCATTTTCCAAATGAAGCAGAGAGCATTTTAGGACCAGGACATCCGTAGGGAGACCAAGGTGCTTGTTTATAAAGCCATTGTCCTCCCAACCTTGTTATACGCCTGAGAGACGTGGACTGTCTACAGACGTCACATGCAACTGCTGGAATGATTCCATCAGCACTGCCTGGGAAAAATCCTGCAAATCTCTTGAGAAGACAAGAGGACAAATGCCAGCATGCTGGAAGAAGCAAAGACCACCAGCATTGAAGCGATGGTCCTCCGTCATCAACTCCGCTGGACCAGCCACGTTGTCCAAATGCCCAACCACCATCTCCCAAAGCAGTTGCTCTACTCCAAACTCAAGAATGGAAAACGGAATGTTGGAGGACAGGAAAAGAAATTTAAAGATGAGCTCAAAGCCATCCTTTAAAACTCTGGCATAGACACTGACAACTGGGAAGCCCTGGCCCTTGAGCACTCCAGCTGGAGGTCAGCTGTGACCAGCAGCACTGTAGAATTTTTTAAAAATAAATTTTTACTATACACAAAAAACATTTTATTATTATTACAAAAAAGTGGGGGAACACTAGGTTATTTAGAAAGTAGGAAAAGAGGTAAGAGAAGAAGAGCCGTGCTGTAGAATTTGAAGAAGCTCGCATGGAGGGCAAAAGAGAGAAATGTGCCAAGAGGAAACCTCGATCGGGACCACCTTCCTCCAGGAAACCAATGCCCTCACTGTGGGACAAGATGCAGATCAAGAATAGGGCTCCACAGTCACCAGACCCACTGCCAATACACCGATTTTGGAAGAAAATCCTACTTAGGCAACAAGGGATCACCTAACTAAGTACTGAAGCTGAATAGTAGGGATGTGCATGGTATCGGATCGGTGTTCCTGTTGCATTTGGACCCTGAACCTGTTTTCATCACAAAGCACACAATACCCAACTATTCCATTGTAAAAAGGCAGAGTATATAAAAGTTGGATATATGAAAAGCAAGCAAATATTAAAAAGGAATCAAAGTTTGAAAGATTATGTCCATGAAAACCAAAAGACCAAAAATCCCTTTACAGAAAGGCTCAAAAATAATTCCAGTGCTAAAGGCCCATGCAAGGTACACAAATCCAAGGGAAGATACATAAATCCAAGGCAGGCAAACTATGCTACTCAAAGCCAAGGTACATGAATCCAGAACAGGCAAAAACTATGCCTTCTAGGAACAGAAATCAGGAACAGCCTGATACCTGAATGCAGCCTTGCTCTCACACCGACTGCAACAACATGAACCATTTTTAAAAGGCCAAAATCAGGACAGTAAACAATGAACAACACTCAGAAAACAGGAGAATTCCAGACAGGAAACAATCAGGGCCAGCTAACACCTCCCAATAAAGGATTCCCTCAGGTCAGAAGAAGCCAGTCCTTGAATCTGTAAGGCCATTCAGTGCTAGCCAAGGTGGCCAATTGCAACATTCAAACCTGCCTCAAACAGACAAGAGTTCTGTCTCCCACCCTGGACATTCCACAGATATATAAACCCCATTTTCCTAGTTTCCAACATACCTGCCTGCCATAGATGTGGGTGAAACATCAGGAGAGAATGCTTCTGGAACATGGCCACACACCCGGAAAACTTACAGCAAACCAGAGATTTCAGCCACGAAAACTTTCGACAACACAATGCTAAAATCATTTCACCCACATTTAATTTTGATAAATTTGCTCCATGAGTTTTTAGTATAGTAAAAGTATTTATATCCTTAGATTTGAATAAAGATACATTTTGAAGACAATACAGGTTGAGCTCCCCTGAAATCCCCAGAAATACTCTCAATCCAAAATTGTCCACAAGGACGGTTGAAATAGAGCAAAGCTTTCTGATGGTGCAATGTACACAAACCTAATGAATAAAATTTCCTTTAAGTATATATGAACCATAAGGGATGTTCATGTTTAGACTGGGGTCCCATCACTAAGATCTCTCATTGGATACATATAGAAAAACAGAAGGTTTTTTTTTTCATTTTTAATAAAAGTCCAAGCTCCAGCATTCTCTTGGTACCAAACATTTTGGATGAGAGATATAGTTTGCATTCCTTGTTTCATTTCCACTGAACAGCTGACCTTTAGGTAAAATTAATAATCTTTGTGACCTGAGATAATAGTGAAGAAAGAGCAAACTATGTATCAGGTTATTTAATCATTTAAGCAACATGTTGCTATCTTCATTATTGTGAAGGAACATGAACTGTGCCCTCATGCCCTTTCATTAGAAATTGCTCCCTTTTTTGAGTCATTAATGTGTGCAGAATTTCATGATTAAAGATAACCAGCTTTGGGAGGAAAATAAAGTATTAGCTTCAATCATATATCATGGGTGATACATGCAGGTGCGATCAGAAATCAAGCAGTTTTTAACAGCAGCTTACTCACAATGCATTAAGGTTCTTACACTTAGGTTCTGTTTAGAACAGACGATCCAGAAAATGCCATTATTGGTTGCTAATTATGTAATGCACTTAAAACTAATCTGATTTGTAAAGACACATATTTGAGCCAAGTTATGTGTCAATCGATATGACAACATGTGGGATATTGTCTTGCTTGCTGCTAAAGCACATCCAGAGACACAGCAGAACAGATTCAAGTTGGCCAATTCCCTTTGGCTAATCTGGCTGGTCTGGTTAGTTTGGATGGCCATAACGGCAAGGGATTAGTCTCCATGTTTTTTCCAGCCACAACAAAACAGTGGCTGTCGAAAACTGTCTGCCTTTGGTTACAAGTGGGGGAGGGAGGCAGCTGCTAGAAAGGAAAATACAAGGGAGAAAAGGCACTACTCCAGGGCCTACAAATCAAGAGAGAAGAGAGGGCTTTTTTAAGGAAGCCCAGAGCTGGATAGCTCCAGGTCAATCACTCTTCCTTTCCTAGGAAGTGGGGCAGCCTCCTTAAAATGCTTTGGGATGCTGTGTGCTGCAGAGAGAGAGAGAGAGAGAGAGAGAGAGAGAGAGAGAGAGAGAGAGAGAGCATCACATGCATGCCTGTCCCCTCTAGAGTAGAAACAGTTTTAACTACTAAGCATTAAAGCCAAAGCAGAAAGGAGATTGAAGCATGGGGGGAGGGAGGCACTTCTTCAGGGACTGCGAATCAAGAGAAAAAGAGGGCTTTGTAAAGGAAGTCCAGGATAGGACAGCTCCAGGTCAATCACTCTTCCTTCCCTGGGAAGTGGAGAAGCCTTCTTAAAATGCCTTGGAAAGTTATGTGCTTCTGGGAGAGTGTGCATGCATGTGCCTTTCTCCTCTAGAGTAGAAACAGCTTTAACTACTAAGCCAAAACAGAAAGACATGAGGGGGGAAAGGCACTGCTCTAGGGCCTGCAAATCAAGAGAAAAGAGAGGGCTTTTAAAAGGAAACCCAGGGTAGGATAGCTCCATGCCGATCACAGTTCCATCCCAGGGAAGTGGGAAGCCTCCTTAAATTGCCTTGGAAAGCAGCATGCTGCGAGGAGAGAGCACCTTCCGTGCACCTTTCTACTGCAGAAACAGCTCTAACAAAGCATTGAATCCACTCTCCTTTACAGACAGAAGGAAAAGGATCACAGAAAGCATGGTATCTTAACTGAAGTTTTAAATCCAGGTCTTAATGAGGGATGTAAGGACAAATCATGCCTTAAATGACAGGAAGGGGAGACTGGGAAGTGTCGTCGTCCCCCCCCCCCCTAATGGGCTGGATAGAAAACAAATCTGTAGGCTTTCCAAACTGAAAACTCCTCCTGAATTCGGGAGGCTCCCAGAAAATGGATTGGGATCCCCACCAAAATCCAGGACATTGAAATGGATTGCAGTTTACCCAGATTGCACAAGCCTACAGCACAGACCGATTCTGATTTTCTCAGGCCCCATCTACACTGCCATTATAATGCAGATTGAATTGGATTATACAGAAGGATAGACTCATGTAATCCAGTTCAATGCAGTAAAATCTGCATTAAATGAGTCTAACTGCATTATATGGCAATGTAGATAGGGCCAAATATTGATAGAAAAATGCTGTTGCACTCTGGAGAAACTGAGGAACCACAGAAGGCTTTTGCAAATTCAGATGGGATGGCATACCTTTCCATAGAAAATGCAGCTGTTCACAAATATAGCAATGGGGAAAGTGGAGGCTGACCTGCTGCAATTATGTATATTCCTGAACAATTATTTTTCCTGAATATGCCAATGCATCTTTCTAGGATTATGAAACTTAAGCAAGGGATGTACATGGAGAATATGGATCCACTTCAGCATGTTCCAAATGTTCTGTTACCAGCTAATTCTGAGCATACAATTGTTTGTTGTTCTTCACCAGGACAACTTAAGGCTCTAAAGTTATTGGGCTCAGATGGGAGCCAATGAATGTTGACATTGGCATTATTCGACATTGGACAGTGATTCCCTGAGTATATTTTAATCAGTTCTTCACACCAAACTTCTCACAGCAAAAAGCAAAATGTTGGATGTTGCTATTCATGTTGATCAACCCATTTTTGGAATTTTCAAAACTCATATTCTAGTATGTTCAGCATGTGAAATCTTCCCTAAAATTACTCCAAATTACATAATCGTTGTGACTGTCTAGCATGAAAATGTGTGTGGGGGGGAGAGCTTAATTGGGAAGGCATAATTATGTGAGATAACAGCAAAATTAAGTGTAATAAAGTCATGCAAGGAAGTAATTATGATGGCAACGTTCTTATGACAGGCAGCAAATAGGTTCACCTACACACTTAATTGAAAACAAAACATATTTGTAAACATGATTACGATATTTGTAAACATGATTATGATGGCACCCCAATTTTAAACATTTGTATCGACATATTGGGCTGTTTTGTTGTTTTAATGACCCACACATTTGTCAGAGAGCATCATGGTTGTAATCATTAACTAATGAAAGGGGGCTACATTAACATGGTCGCCAACATATTAAAGAATAACAGCTGCTATATCCTTCTGCAGATACATTATACAGTAAAGCTATACTGGCTTCCAAAACAGTGCCTCTATTACTTTTCATGCTTCCATGTTGCTGGAAACCTGCAAACTATTGGAGTTTATTATCCTGGGAATATTTCTGCTGAACAAAACTGAATAGTTACTCCAGCCTGCCCAAAAAGCAGGAAAAATAGAACAAATTATTCAGTAAGTGGGTTTTGGAAAACCACAGCCTTTTGGAAAATGGCATTCATAACCTTTTGGGAAAATCAGGCATGACCTTGTGAGAGATCATAACCATTTTTAAAGTATGATCTTCCTGAGAAGAGTTAAAAACCCACTTGAGTCAACCTTCGCTTTAGTGGTAAATAAATATCCACTAGTATTCATGCAAGGCAATTAGGTTTCTCAACTGTTAGACTGATATACCTATATATCTCCTTGAACTGGTTTTAAACCACTTCATTGGATGTGTTGCCCTTAAACAACTGCAAGAGAAATGTCGAGAGCAGAACAAAGCACTCTATGTAACATTTGTCGATCTCACCAAAGCCTTCGACACTGTGAGCAGATCCTGGAACGTCTAGGATGTCCCCCCAAATTCCTCAAAATGATTATCCTGTTACATGAGGGCCAGCGTGGTCAAGTCAGATACAGCGATGCTCTCTCGGAGCCCTTTCTAATAACTAATGGAGTGAAACAAGGTTGTGTTCTTGCACTAACCCTACTTAGAATCTTCTTCAGCATGATGCTCCAAAGGGCTACGGCAGACCTTGAAGAAGAAGACGGCATATATATACGCTATTGTACTGATGGTAGCTTATTCAACTTAAGCCGTCTGAGGGCTCGCACTAAGACTCTAAACTATCTAGTCCATGAGCTGCTTTTTGCTGACGATGCTGCCCTTATCGCCCATTCAGAAGCAGCCCTGCAGCACCTAACATCTTGCTTTGCAACAGCTGCAGAGCCGTTTGGGCTGGAAGTCAGCCTGAAGAAAAGGGAAGTCCTCTACCAGCCCGCACCACAGGAAGAACACCATCATCCCCACGTCAGCATAGGCACATCTGTGCTTAAATCCATTCAGCAGTTCACCTACCTGGGAAGCATCATCTCTTCAGACGGCAAGATTGACAAAGAGAAAGATCACAGAATATCAAAGGCATATAGTGCATTTGGAAGGCTTCACAAAAGAGTCTGGAGCAACAAGAACCTGAGGCAAAGTACCAAAATCAGTGTGTACAGAGCTATCATACTGTCTATCCTCCTCTATGGGTCTGAAACATGGGTCACCTATCGCCAACACCTACGACTCCTTGAACGCTTTCATCAGCGCTGTCTTCGCACAATCCTAAAAATACACTGGACCGACTATGTGACAAATGTTGCTGTCCTTGAGCAAGCAGGGATCACCAGCATTGAGGCCATGCTATTGAGAACACAGCTGCGCTGGGCAGGACACATCTCTAGGATGGAGGACCACCGCCTCTCAAAGATACTACTCTACGGTGAACTCGCCACGGGTCATTGCAAGAGAGGCGCCCCCAAAAAGAGATATAAGGACTCCCTGAAACAACATCTCAGGCTCGGCCAGATTGATCACCAACAACGGTCCACCCTGGCCTCAAATCGGGAGGCATGGAACATAAGAACATAAGAAGAGCCATGCTGAATCGGGCCTCAGCCCATCTAGTCCAGCATTCTGTGTCACACAGTGGCCCACTAGTTGTACACGGGGATCTCTAGCAGAAAGGAGGGCAAAACCCTCACCTGCTCCCGACCCCCCACAACCAGTACCCGGGAAAAATCCTGCCTGCCTCCATCAACACAGAGGTGGCACTTGGATATAAGTCCAATGAAATAAATAAATAAATAAATGTCCGTTTCAGTAGCTACTGATTCCCTTGGTATCCATGAATCTGTCTAATCCTGCCTTGAAGCTGTCCAGGCTAACAGCTGTCACAACCTCCTCTGGAAGTGAGTTCCATAACCCAATGACCCTCTGGGTGAAGAAATATTTCCCTTTATTAGTCCTAACTTTCCTACCTTGGAGCTTCAGGGAGTGCCCCTAGTCCTAGTGTTGTGTGACAGAGAAAATATATCTTTATTCACCTTTTCTATCCCATGCATGATTTTATACACTTCGATCAAGTCACCTCTTAAACGCCGTCTTTCAAGGCTGAAAAGACCAAGGTGTTGCAACCTGATTTCGTAAGGGAGCTGCTCCATCCCTTGGATCATTCTTGTTGCCCTTCTTTGTACCTTTTCCAGTTCCGTTATATCCTTCTTGAGGTGCGGTGACCAGAATTGTACACAGTACTCCAGATGTGGCCTCACCATAGATTTGTAGAGAGGCAATACAACATTTGACGACCTATTTTCGATTCCCTTCCTGATCATGCCAAGCATAGAATTTGCTTTTTCACTGCTGCTGCGCACTGGGTTGACATCTTCATTGAGCTGTCCACCAAAACCCCAAGATCCCTTTCCTGGTTTGTCTCGGAAAGCTTTGACCCCATCAATTTGTAGGTGTAGTTGGGGTTCTTTGCCCCGATGTGCATGACTTTACACTTGTTTAGGTTAAAATGCATTTGCCACGTTGTTGCCCATTCACTCAATTTCGAGAGATCTTTCTGGAGCTCTTTACAATCAGTTTCATTTTTAACTACCCTGAACAATTTAGTGTCGTCTGCAAACTTTGCTACCTCAGAATTTACTCCTACATCCAGGTCATTAATGAATAAATTAAAAAGTAACAGACCCAAAACTGAACCTTGGGGTACGCCACTTCTCACCTCTTTCCACCCAGAGAAATGTCCGTTTATTACCACCCTTTGTTTCCTACAGTTTAGCCAGGTTCCAATCCAGGACAAGACCTGTCCTTTGATTCCATGGCTGAAGAGCTTATTTAGGAGCCTTTGGTGAGGGACTTTGTCAAAAGCCTTTTGAAAGTCAAGGTAAACAATATCGACTGGGTCCCCTTTATCTATGTGTTTATTTACACCCTCAAAGAATTCTAACAAGTTAGTAAGACATGATTTGCCTTTGCAGAAACCATGTTGATCCTTCAGCAATGCCTGTTCTTCTATGGGCTTAGTAATTTTTTGTTTAATAATGGTTTCCATCACTTTGCCTGGAACTGAGGTTAGACTAACTGGCCTATAATTTCCTGGATCACCCCTGGATCCTTTCTTGAAGATCGGAGTTACATTTGCCTCCCTCCAGTCCTCGGGTACAGTGCCTGATCTTAGAGAAAGGTTATATATTTTGGCTAGAATTTCAGCAATTTCACACTTGAGTTCCTTAAGAACTCTGGGGTGGATGCCATATGGCCCTGGTGATTTGTTGACATTTAGTTTACTAAGGCATGTGAGAACATCTTCCTTGTTTATCTCTATCTGGTTTAATTCATTTAATTCCCTCCCTGAAAAAACTGACTCAGCTGCAGGCATATGTTGTCTGTCCTCCTGTGTGAAAACGGAGGCAAAGAAGTCATTTAGCCGCTCAGCAATCTCCTTGTCTTCACTTATTGTCCCTTTCTTACCATTTTTCGTCAAGTGGCCCAACTGTTTTTCTAGTTGGGTTTCTACTTCTGATGTACTTAAAGAAGTTTTTGCTATTTTTTTGATATTCTTAGCTATATGTGCCTCAAAATCTCTCTTGGCTTTCCTGACGGTTGCTTTGCATTTAGTTTGCCAGAGCTTGTGTTCCTTTCTGTTCTCCTCAGTAGGAAGAGCCTTCCATTTCTTAAATGAGTTTTTCTTCTTTCCAATCACATCTTTTACTTCATTTGTAAGCCATGCCGATGTCCTCTTGGACTTTCCCGGCCTCTTTCTTATTTTAGGAATGCATTTTAGTTCGGCTTGTTTTAAAGTATTTTTAAACAGTTTCCAAGCATTTTGGAGGGATTTGATTTTTTTTTACTGTTCCTTTTAGTTTGTTCTTTACTATTTTTCTCATTTTGGTGAAATTCCTTTTTGAAAATTTAAGGTCTCTGTGTTAGTTTTCACTGACAGTTTGCTATCCAAACTTAAGTTGAAGGTTATTGTGTTGTGGTCACTGGTACCTATGGGCTCAGTTATAAGGACATCTTGAACGAGATCTTGTTCATTAGTTAGCACCAAGTCCAGGATCCCCTTTCCCCTGGTTGGTTCCATGACCATCTGCTCAAGGGAATAATCAGCTAGCATGTCGAGGAACCTTGTCTCTCTTTCATGCGTAGAACAAGAATTTAGCCAATCTATTCGGGGATAGTTGAAGTCACCCATTATGACTAATTTATTGCTTTTTGAAGCCTGTTTAATTTCATTTCCCAGATAGCAGTCTGCCTCTGGAGTTTGGTTGGGAGGGCGATAGCAGATCCCTAGTGCTAGATTAGTTTTTTGTCCTGGGATTTTTACCCACAATGTTTTTGTAGGTGAGTTTGAATTTTCTTGAAATTCTAATTCATGAGATTCTAGCTCTTCATTTATGTACAAGGCCACACCGCCACCGTTTTTCCCTCTCCTGTCTTTCCTGTACAGTTTATAACCTGGAATTTTTGTGTCCCAATTGTTTTCCTCTGTCCACCAGGTTTCTGTTATGCCAATAATATCAATATTTTTTCTTTTGCCAAACATTCCAACTCCCTTATTTTTGTTCGAAGGCTTCTAGCGTTTGCGTACAGACATTTATATTTATTGCTCTGATGCCCTTTCAACTTTGGCTGTTTATGAGAATTTGTAGAAGGCCTACCATGTCCTACCTCTTGACTACGTTCTATCTTTTCTGTTGACTCAGCCCTTTGTGCGTAAATTTCATCCTCCATACTTGGCGTTTCACCCTCTCGAACCGGAAGCTGCCCAGCTCCTGTCGACTTTCCCCTAGGAATCAGTTTAAAAGCTGCTCTGAAGCCTTTTTAATATTAATTGCCAGCAGTCTGGTTCCATTTTCGTTCAGGTGTAACCCGTCCCTTTTGTAAAGGTTTGGCTTTCCCGAAAATGACCCCCAGTTCCTAACAAATCTAAAGCCTTCCTCTCGACACCACTGCCTCATCCACGCATTGAAGCTCCGGAGCTCTGCTTGTCTGGCTGTCCCTGCGCGTGGAACCGGTAGAATTTCCGAGAATGCTACCTTTGAGGTCCTGGACCTTAATCTTCTACCTAGCAACCTAAATTTGGCTTCCAGGACCATCCGTTTGGCCTTCCCAATGTCATTGGTACCGACGTGTACCACAACTGCTGGCTCCACCCCGGCACTATCTACCAGCCTATCTAGATGCCTCGTGATGTCCGCAACCTTTGCACCCGGCAGGCAATTTACCATGCGGTCATCACATCCATCACAAACCCAGCTTTCTATGTTCCTGACAATCGAATCGCCCACTACAAGAAGCCCCCCTCCTACCACCTGTTGAGAAGTATCCTCGGTGCAAGAGGATATGGGCACATCCTCCGAGGAAGGAGTCCCAACTAAGGGAGCCAGTCCCTCTTCCTCAGACTGATGTCCTCCCTGCCCAAGACCACCATTTTCCAAAGCAGCTGGAGGGCTGCTCAGAACGGAGTGGGATGCTCCTATTTCATCCCTGGAGATCTCTTCCTCCTGCCTCACTTCCTCTCTGTGCTTCTCCAGGTCTGCTACCTTGGCTTCAAGGGAAAGAACACGTTCCCTGAGAGCCAGGAGCTCACTGCAGCGAATGCACACCCAGGACTTCTGCCCAGCAGGCAGATAGTCATACATGTGACACTCAATGCAAAACACTGGAAAGCCCCCCTCCCACTGCTGGCTGACTACCTCCATTTCTTGTTTATATGTTTTTATAATTTTACTCCTTTATTCTAGATAAGTAGACTTTTTTCCTTTTTGTAGATTCACTGTTTGTTTTGGTCTTGATTAACTTTTTTAGAAGTCTTTGGATATTTCTTTTTTTTTAAACTTGTTACAGGTTTATGTTGTATCGCGCGCCGATAGGCGCGCTGGCTGCTAAAAACTACCTTCTAGCAGCTAATACTAGAAGCTAAACAACAAATTTACCCAGGAACTTACCAGTGCTCCTTATTTGCAAGTAGTCTGCTTTAAACTGCTCCTCACAGAGACAGTTGGCTGACAGATTTAAAAAACAGGAGCTAGACTCTCTGCTTAAAAACAGGAAGTAGGCTAATTGCTCCCACCTGGCAGGAGGGCTGCTGTAGCAGGCCCCGCCCTTTCAAGGAATGTGCTTAAGGCAATTTGGATGGGAAAAAGAACCTCTTTTAGCGGCTGCTAAAAACTACCTTCTAGCAGCTAATACTAGAAGCTAAACAACAAATTTACCCAGGAACTTACCAGTGCTCCTTATTTGCAAGTAGTCTGCTTTAAACTGCTCCTCACAGAGACAGTTGGCTGACTGATTTAAAAAACAGGAGCTAGGCTCTCTGCTTAAAAACAGGAAGTAGGCTAATTGCTCCCACCTGGCAGGAGGGCTGCTATAGCAGGCCCCGCCCTTTCAAGGAATGTGCTTAAGGCAATTTGGATGGGAAAAAGAACCTCTTTTAGCTGCTGCTAAAAACTACCTTCTAGCAGCTAATACTAGAAGCTAAACAACAAATTTATCCAGGAACTTACCAGTGCTTCTTATTTGCAAGTAGTCTGCTTTAAACTGCTCCTCACAGAGACAGTTGGCTGACTGGAGATGCACTATCCACAATGCTGCGGCCTCTTTCGAGAAGACACGCTGAATGAGTCTCGAAGAGAAACGACAACGCAGAAATAACCACAACTTGGAAACAACATCACCCAACGAGACTTTCTGCTGTGCTTTCTGCAACCAAACTTGCCTATCTCAGATTGGCCTTTTTAGTCATCAACGCGCTTGTAAAAAGCGTGGGATGAGTCCTTCCTGAATCTTCGTTCGCGAAGTAATGCCGAGAGGGGGGGGGGATGTGTTGCAATAGCAAATTCCTAGATTAGTTCAGTGTTTGCACCTTATTTTATTCTTTTGGTTATTTAATATTTATGTTTATTTTACAGTAGTATAGAGATGTATAATCAATCAAAACTTTATTACGGTCATAGACCAGCACAAAGCGGGCACAAGCGCCCTAAGAGGAGAAGGACAACTCCCCAGTAAACAGTTATTTAAAATCAGACTAGAAATCAGTATAAAAATATATTTTAAAAGTGTTGCCTTACGATGTCAATCATCACCCGTCTGATATTAGAGATGTATAAGTCACAAGCACATTGTTGGGGTGAAAGTATGGATTTTGGTGTGATGGATGACTACATTGCCGGTCATTCTGTTTGTGGCAAAAAAAACTTATCCAAAAGTGTGAAAAATTAGACATTCAAAAATCACCCTGCAAGGGAGAAATCTTACAAAATCCCTATAAGGATATAAGAGCATGAGTCTATTTCATTACATGCACAAACTGAAAATAAATAACATACATATCGGAGCTGGGAATCATGTGCCCCTCTAATGTTCTCAGGCTGCATTTCTCAAAATATTTGATTGCAGTGTGATAAGATCTGAAGAGCTGCCTAATTCTCACTCATTTGCATACTAAAGGAACATAAAATCCACCAAGATGTCTAGTTATGCATACATTTCATTAATCCAATATGTGTTTTTATAAGAGGCAACTACAGTCATATGTCACACGCATTTTCATACACAAAATTGACATTTATAAGATTTTTTTTTTTAAAAAAAGCACCTTAACATGTTTGACATTGTCGGATCCTTCTCTCTCTTTGCCCTATGACTGTTACACTCAGGAGGCAGTAGGGGGAGATGTTATCCTTTGTGCTCTTTGCAAAGGATTCTGAAAGAGCTTTATGACACAGTCTTGCTTTATTATCAACATGAAGAAACTTCGCTAGATTAATACATGGCACATTATATGCTGATCTTCAAATGAGTCAGGCCTGTCATTCTGATGGTCCTTTTTCATTATACATGGCTGAAGATAAATTGTCACAGTATAGTGCTCTGACATTAATGGGATACATCTTTAAATTAGTGTTTAGTTGGAAACTCAAACTTCACTATTTAGAGTTGCATTTAAAGGTTCCCTATGAATGCAAAAACTTGTGTGCAAATTTCAAGCTTTATTTCCACATGTTCAACATCTAATTCTCATATGGAATAAGTCAGACATCTCTTTGCTTACACAGAACAGTAGACTTGAGCCCGAATCAGTTTGAATGAAAATTATTTGTAATATTTGGTGGGCCATTTTGCATAATATCCAAAAACAGAATGGGGAGGAGGTAGCCACAAAGCCCGGCAAAAGTGGATTAAGGGAGCCAGATTTGATCGGTTCCTGAATAGGAAGGAATTAAGACTGCTACGTCTTTTCTCCCTCCCCAGCTGAAGCAGCATCCCTCCATTTCTTTTTTGGAACTCTCTTAGACTCCTCCTCTAGAGAGGGCCCTGTTGTCTTGCTGGGAACTCACTTGCAGAGGCAGACGTTAAAAAGTCTCTGAGTTCCTCTTGGAGCATGATGGGAATTGAAGTTTCTATCTCTCTCTCTCAGTTTCTCAGCCAATAAAAAAGTTTTGTTGTGTCCATGCTCTGATTGACTGACAATGGACACAAGTGGCGACTACAATTCCCGGAACCCTATCTTGCAATTTGTCTTATTTTTTAAAAATGTTATAATTAAAACTTAAAATAATTCTTAAAAATTAATAGATTGGTGAATTGTTTTGAAACTTGGCAGGCCTGCAGTTGCAAATGGGGTCTAAAACTGAGATAGGTTTCATGTAGATAGATCTTAAAATGACTGAGCATTGAGTCTTTAAAGTTTCACATTGTAGCCTATGGACCAAATCTTCACCAAATGAAAATGGTAACACCCCTCCCCTTTCAAGTAATTTTATTTATTTATTTATTCATTCATTCGACTTAATATACCGCTCTCTCTGGAGCCCAGAGTGGTTTACAGAGTTAAAAAGAAGAAAATGCATTAAGTGTCATAGCATTCATGAAATAGGAAATAACAAGGAGTAGAATGATTTGTCAATTTTATTATCTCTTGAATACTCATTTTTTTTCCTTTCCTCAGATTGTTTTTGCTTATAAGTTTGTGGCTCTTAAAAATATTTACTGTATATGAAAACCAATGCACAAAATCTAAACTTTGCAATTTTCTCCCCCATTCGATATTTTCTGCCACATTTAAACCAAGAACATTTTAAGCAGAAACAAAGCACTCAACATCATAACAGACCATCACTGGGACAAGAACAGTACTAATTCTTATGGTAATACCAAAAGTAATTTTAGAAAACAACTGCTGAGTACTTCAGAGAGAGAGAAAAAAACCATTAGCCATTAAAAGAGAGAAAGGAATATATTATTTGCAGTTCTTTTCCAATGC
The DNA here is from genome assembly GCA_030556195.1 of Anolis apletophallus. Taxonomy (NCBI): domain Eukaryota; kingdom Metazoa; phylum Chordata; class Lepidosauria; order Squamata; family Anolidae; genus Anolis; species Anolis apletophallus. The sequence goes on along the minus strand of JARBWK010000016.1, from coordinate 24,461,908 downwards.
ATATTATGTTCATGAGAAGTTAGCGTAATATATTGAAAAGTTTTGCCATTGATTAAAGCTATACAAAGCTCAGTCCATGAACCAGTCATTAATCTATACTTGTTCCCTTGCAATGGCAACTTGGATCAACTTCTACTTGCCAGCAAAACAGAATCTGCTCAGCTGATATAGCCATAATTCCCAGTATTCATTTGGAGAACACTTTGACTGTGTCAATTTTTCAATCCATATTTTGTCAGTGCTCAGAAAAATAAAACAAAACAAAACAGGAAAACAACTTATCAAAGTGGTACAAGTGGGGTGTCTTAACACCTTGTCTTTCATGCACTACTTATCCACATCCAGAGGAAGATCAAGAAACCTGTTGGTCTCCCCCTCATTAGATCACATGTTCACTTCACTATATTTAATTATTGGAGAAGTGTAAAAGATTCCTCAGTTAGGGTTCTCCACAAGGGATGCTTTGAACAGCTAGTAAAATGCAAAGTCTGGAACACAAGATATCAGAAGCTACTTGAATTTCACCCCACTCTGTCTGATACGCTCTCTATCTTTAACTCAAAGGAGAAGCTCCATGAATATATTGTAATCACTGAGTTCACCAGGGTAGGAAGGCTATTAATAACTCCAAATGTTCCCAGTGGTACAAACCTGACCATGATAGGACTATCTACCTGACTAGGTTCACATTTCCAAAATGTAGGCAAGCCTTCACAAATCTTTGTTTTCAAAGTATGCCCATAGTGGTGATTGATGGTAGATATACAGGCACATCTCTGGCTCTTCGTTTATGTGTTTGCGGGGCCCTGGAAATTTGTTCTCCTGCCCTCTGTATTTTGAGCAAAGAACTATTTATTTATTTATTTATTTACCACACTTTTATCCCGCCCATTTCAGCCCAAAGGTGACTCAGAGCAGTGTACAGACTGGCAACACTTAGATGCCGAACACACATAAATACATAATTTAAAACAGGTTAAATTATTGTTTCCATTTGATGTTTGATGTTATGTCTGTTATAACAGGCTATGCATTTTATTTAATTTTAGTTTGTTAAGTTATAATTCGTATTTATATGTTGGGTTGTATACATTTGTTAGTATGAATGTGTTGTTGTTGTATTCGGGCATTGAATGTTTGCCTTTTATGCTTGGAATCCACCCTGAGTCCCTTTGGGGAGATAGAGCGGGACAGAAATAAAGTTTTTTTAATTATTATTAATATTATAAATCGCATAATAAAGTTCATATACAAACCAATGTAAAACTATAAAACTCAATCACTTCCAGGTTTAAATTCATGTCCATTTGCATTGTTAAGCTGTTTCATATTCGTTCACAATACTGATATTGGTTACAATGGGGTTCTAAAAGCTTGCTCGAAGAGCTACGTTTTTACTTTTTTCCTAAAGGTCAGGAGGGAGGGGGCCGATCTAATTTCACAGCCGAGGGGCTACCACTGGTAAGGCCCTGTCCCTCATCTAAAATCCTGGGGGCCATTCTTTATCTCCTTCCAACCAATACTGTGTCAGAAAAGACACCTATTGGTGTCTTATGGTCATGTAACTCAAAGTTATGCAAGCATACGTCTAATTTGAATATTGCAGAAAGAGGAATTGAACATCTCCTTGCACAGTTTCTCCACGATCACAACTTAGCATGCACTTAACACATTGCAGTTCTATTGCAATTGGCTGTGGTTATAAACCCAGAAGAAGAAAACTTCTGACACGTTCCTGAACCCCCAGCAAGTCACTGGAGTTACAAAATGAGTCTTGTTGGATATATTTGATAGCAACAGCTCCTTCCATCCTCCAGCTGCAGACCTGAAGTAAGGACATTAATAGTAAACCATATGATTTGATTTTTAAAGCTGCTTTCGGTGGTGATGGAGAGGCACAGAATTGTGTTAATGTTCCACCCGCATGATGTAAGATTGCAGCACTAGTCTGATACTCCAGGTATTGAAAAAAGAAAGAACTTGATTTTAGATTTATGCTTTTAAAAGGCAATGTGTCTCTCTTGTATCCGTTCAAAAGATGGCCATTTCAAATAAATATTGTCATGCCAACTCTGTGCTGCGGTGTTAGCATAAAGGCCATGTGTTATGCTGATATTAAATTGGGAAGTCTTCCTGAGCAATCGCTATTTGACTGCCAGTAAATGCCGAGATATTATTGACAATGAGAGCAATTTCCTCTCAGCCGTGGGGTCACCTTCATCTCAAAATTTGTTGCTCTTCACCTCAAAATTTGTTGTGTCTATTTTAAATGTCTGCATTTTATGTCTGCATTCTGACAAATGCAAAGGATGGCATACATTTTTATATAATGTACTCAGATAAGTAAATAGTAGGCATGTGCACGCATTTGTTTTGACTGTTTGCCTTCAGCTTGTTTGGCTGGTTTGGAAGCCCGTAATGGCATGGACGCCACCTACTTTTTTAACTGGCCGCAACAGAACAGTGGTTGTTGAAAACCGGCTGCTTTAGGTTTCTTTTGGTTAGTGGGGAGGGAGGCAGATGCTAGGGGGAAAAAGGATCCCAGGAAGCAAGGTTTCTTAAGCTGGGTTGTTGTAGAATATGGCTATACAGCCTGAAAAGCTTACCCAGTGATTCTGGCCATGAAAGCCTTCGGCAATACGTTTGTTAAACCTTTTCTTTAAAATCAGGTCTCCTCTAAAGACAGAAGGGAAAGGATTCCAGGAAGTGAGGATATAAGAGCAAACAATGCCTGAAATGATGGGAAGGGGCACCTGGGAAGTCCCCCCCTCTAATGGGCCGGATAGAAAACAAATATTTCAGCTTCCTGGATCGAAAACAGATTTCTGTCCTTCTGAATTCAGGAGGCTTCCAAAATATGGATCGGGACCCCCACTGAAACCTGGGACACTGAAACAGATTGCAGTTTACCCAGATTGCACAAGCCTAATAAATAGCATGAATTAATTTATAAAGAAAATAAACAAGTAAATCTGCAACCTTCTGGACAATGTTCACCCATTTCCCACCCATTTCCCGTATTAATCTCATCTTTAATCTTAAGGCTATCTCTTCTGTATCCATACCAAGTCCTACAGGGAGAGTTATTAATTCACACCATCGCCATGAACCTGCCGCGCCTCTACCAAAGAATACAAAGAACTACTTTTAGGTTTCTTTTATTCGCAATTTTCTTTGATAACTATGCTGCTATCTTGAAGGTGGTGATCACATGCAACACAAAGATAGAAGCTACTTATGTTGCTCTTAGTAGTTTCTCCGGTATATCTATACTGTTTCCCCCCTCTCTTTGCCAAAACAAAAAGAAAGCAATAAGTTCCATTTGCTTTTTCCTCTGTCACCTTGTAGATTCATTCAGTTCTCTTTCTTGCTTTCATATTTCATCAAGTGGCATCAGAGTTGCCTCAGATAAGAATGGATGCTGTGTTGAAGTACTATTGTCCTTAAAAATTTTGTTAGGAAACAATAGGACACAGGCAACTGAGTTGAGATAAAAGCACTAAAGATACTTAAAGCTCTCAAATGTCTGTGATGGACTATCAATTCAGAATTTCAAGAGTTTTTGTGTCTGTGTTGACTAGTAGTTTTCTGGTGAGAAACATATCTTCACTTTTCTATACTCCCCCTTATCCCAGCCATATTGCTATCAATGGGGGGGGGGGAATCACACATGCTTAGTGCATACTCAAGAGCAATAGGAGAGGTGGCAAATTCAACTTCAGTGAGTACCGTTTCACACAATTTATTTTTGAACATTTATTTATTTATTATTCCATTTTATATTCCGTTCCTCCCTACAGGCTTGGGGCGGATTACAGCAATTAAAATGTGCATTAAGACATTCGATAAAACATACAGTAAAATATACAATAAAAACAATAAATAGCCATATCGACCGCAGGACTACGGTTCTTGGATCAGGCATGAGTATGTTGGTTGCGTTTGGGTTTAGCCAAATGCCAGCCTGAAGAGGACAGTCTTACACGCCCTTCGGAAAGGGGCGAGTTCAGAGATTGCCCGAATATGACCTGGAAGCGAATTCCAGAGCACAGGTGCCACGGCCGAAAAGGCACGTTGTCTTGTGCTGGATAGGTGACAGGAGCGGGATGATGGAATAACCAGGAGGTTCTGCTCCTCCGACCGTAGTGATCTCGGGGGAACATATGGGGTAAGGCGGTCCCTTAGGTACACAGGCCCTAGACCGTATAAGGCCTTGAAGGTTAAAACCAGCACCTTGAAGGCAACTCGGTACTCGATGGGAAGCCAGTGCAGTTGCCGAGGTATGGGAGTGATGTGCTCCCTCACTGGTGCTCCTACCAGCAAGCGAGCAGCGGCATTCTGCACTAGCTTGAGTTTTCGAATTGTCGACAAGGGAAGGCCAACGTAGAGGGCGTTACAATAGTCCAGCCTCGAGATGACCGTCGCTTGGATCACCGTGGCCAGGTCATCCCTGGACAGGTAGGGGGCCAGTCGCCTAGCCTGTCGCAGGTGGAAAAACGACGTCTTGCTGACCATGGAGACCTGGGCCTCCATGGTCAGCAAGGGGTCCAGTTGGACACCTAGGCTCTTAATAAGGGATGACGGGCTGAGTTGCTCGCCATCCAGGGTAGACAACCGGCACTCATCCAGCCCAGGGCGACCAGGCCACAAGATCTCCGTCTTCGACGGATTCACCTTCAACTGGCTGGCACGCAGCCATCCAGTCACGGCTTCGAGGCATAGATGGAAACAATCGGGTACGGTGTCCGGCCTGCCGTCCATTCTCAGCAAAAGCTGGGTGTCATCCACGTACTGATAACACTCCAGACCAAAGTCGCGGGCCAGCTGGGCCAGGGGGCGCATGTAGATGTTGAATAATAAGGGCGAGAGGATGGCCCCCTGCGGGACCCCACAAGTTAATGGGAGCCTCCCGGAGACCTCCTCTCCCCTCTCCACGCGTTGTCCCCGATCCTGGAGGAAGGAGGCCACCCACTTAAGGGCGGTCTCCCTAACCCCAGTCACGGCTAAACAGTGGGCTAACAGTGCATGGTCTACGGTATCAAACGCTGCTGTTAGATCTAACAAAACAAGCAGGGCTGATCTGCCCCGGTCCAGCTGGCGGCGAAGTTGGTCCGTAATGGCAACAAGCACGGTCTCCGTCCCATGCCCAATACGGAAGCCGGACTGGAAGGGATTGAGTCCAGCTGTGTCTTCTAAGAACTGCTGCAGCTGATCCGCTGCTGCCCTCTCAATTACCTTGCCTAAAAAAAGGCAAATTTGACACAGGTCGGTAATTGGAGGGAGCCGAAGGGTCTAAATTCGGCTTTTTCAGCAGCGGTCTTACCATCGCCTCTTTCAAACCCCCAGGGAACACTCCTTGCTCAAGGGAGCTGTTGATAATCTTTCCCAGGGGGTCTCGTAGCCCCTCCCGGCAGGATCTAACGAGCCAGGAGGGGCACGGATCAAGGGAGCAGGTAGTTGGTCTAGCTGCAGCGAGTAGCTTATCGACAGCTGCTGCGTCCAGCGGTTGGAAATGGGTGAAGGTGGGCCCGCCGAGTGGCGGCAGAGTCTCGAGTTCACTCACTGTATCAAGAGTGGCTGGGATATCCCGGCGGAGTATCGAGATCTTGTCGGCAAAATAGTTCTGAAAAGCCTCAGCTGTGGGAGCCAAACCCCTATCCTTTGGGACAGTCGAAATTGTTGTCAGAGACCGAATAATTTTGAAAAGTTGAGCTGGGCGTGAACTAGCCGACTCTATCAAGGAAGAGTAGTAGACCTTTTTGGCTTCCTTGATAGCTCGCTCATAAACATCTTTAAATTGTTTATAAGCCGATCTCGAGGCCCCGTCTCGGAGGCCCCGCCACACGTCCTCTAACTGTCTCTTCCTCCGTTTCATCGCCCGCAGCTCCTCGGTAAACCAAGGGGAGCGATTTCTACGGGGGTGAGAGGCGTCTGGGGCGATCTCGTCCAAGGCTGTGGAAAGACCGATGTTCCAACATTCCACTTGCCTATCGACCGAGTCGCTGGTGAGTTCCAACCCCCTTAGAGCATTCAGGAACCTAGTGGGTTCCATAAGTCTCTTCGGGCAAACCAAAATGGGTTCGGCACCCTTACCGGGAGGAGGGGCCATCTCAAGACGGACTTCCAGGACACTGTGATCCGACCATGGAACCTCTACTACAGAGGTTGGGATCACTTGAATTCCGGCCGCGAAGATCAAGTCCAGGGTGTGACCGGCTTGATGCGTGGGGCCGGTCTTACAGAGTGAGAGTCCTAGTGTCTCCATGGTGGACACTAGGTCCATGGCTGCTGTTGAAGGGGAGGTGGTATCGGCGTGGACATTGAAGTCCCCCAAAACAATAAGCTTAGGGAACCTCAATGCCCACTCCGAGACCATCTCCAGCAGCTTAGGTAGACTCCCCGTTGGCGCGTTGGGTGCACGGTACACCAACAGGAAGGCTACACTCTCACTAAAGTCCCACGCCAAACCAGCACACTCTATTCCTGGGATGTTCGCGGTCGGGATCGTCCTGGAATTAAATTTGTCACGACTGAGAATGGCCACTCCGCCCCCCCCCCCCCGTCTCTCTGTCCTCATCTGGTGACTGGCAACAAATCCTGGAGATGACAACTCGTGCATAAGGGCCTCATCCCCCTCCTGCAGCCATGTCTCTGTGAGACAGGCCAGATCTACATTCTTCTCAAGGAGGAAGTCTCTGATGGTCCCGGTCTTATTGCGCACGGACCTGGCATTTGCCAGCACCAGAATCGGAGAGGAGATAGTTGGAGACTCGCCATCTGTGTGCCTGGGAGTAGCTCGTAGGTCAGAAGGAGGACGAGTCTTTCTACGACTCCACCTCCTTCTCTCATCAGGCCTGCGTCTACCGTCCCTATTACCTCTCCCCGAGATCACTACTATTTCCCGCCCCTGCCCCTCTTCTTGATAGTTGTACTGTGACTACTCATATTTTAGCTAATGTTGTACTTTAAAATAGGATTCTGTTTTGTGTCTGAGTTAACCTATGTAATTTCAAAAATAATCTGATATGAAATGAATCAAAATACAAGCTGAAAATAAAAGTACAGCCCCTAATGCGTGCGTATTTATATAGTGAGGTGTGTGCCTGAGTTTATAGTGCATGGTAGAAAGAAAAAGAGAGAGAAAGCACACAAATTACATAACCGGATCGGTTTGAAGTAATCTGCTACATAAACAAATATCACACAATAAATATAATTGACTGGAATTCTTCAACTTCTCCAATTGAGTTGCCAATAGATATAAGCCTGGCCGGCAATTATGGAAATTAGCAGTACAGTTTGGCATACAATATTAATATAATTTGAACAGCTCTGGTGGGTCCCATGTAGGAACATTTCTAAAACATCTACTAAAACATCTCTCCATCACCTTATTATGTTATCATTCCATTCATGCACACAAGTAAGCATACACACACACAGTTCTGAGCCCAGATTTGAAAGGAAGTTATCTCATATGTATTCCATGAATATAGATGGAGAAAATACAAGAAATTCCTCTACTGATATTTGAATAATGGACAAAATCCATTTGTTTATAAGGAAGCTCCTCCTCCTCCTCCTCCTTCTTTGAGTCAGGGGGGAACCAGCATAGCTATGCTCTAGTACAGGACTTCTTAAACCTTTTCCAGTTGCAAATCCTTTTAGCGCGAGAAATGTATATATGACCCCGAGTATATAGGTATAGAAAACATGTATAAAAATAAAAAAATCTTGATTTAAAAAATCAGTGTTTGCAAAGCTTGCTAAATTGTTGGTTTTCCTTTTTATGAAGTACCTCTGAAGCATCTTCTGCAGAGCCCACACTGTACAACAGATTTGTGTAAACATCTAAAACAGCCACTAGGTGGCATTCAGAAACTTTTTAGTGATGCCAAATTTTTGGGTCCCAAACAGTGAGCCAAGGGAAGCTCCATTTGGGGTCTCAACCTACATTTTGTGTTATTGGACCTCACGGCAGCGTTCGATGCTGTCGATTACGATCTTTTGACACACCACCTTGCCGGGGCTGGAGTGAGGGGGACAGTTCTTATTTGGCTGTCCTCCTTCCTCCGGAACTGGTCACAGCGAGTGAGAAGGGGCAAGGTTGTCTCCGGGGGCACCCCACTTCTTTGTGGGGTGCCCCAGGGGGCAATCCTCTCTCCTCTATTGTTTAACATCTACGTCCAACCACTTGCTCAGTTGGTACGCAGCTTTGGGCTGGAGTGTCACCAATATGCCGATGACACCCAGCTCATTCTGGGGATGGAGGGCCAGCCCGACTCCGTACCCGATAATTTCCATCATTGCCTTGAAGCCGTCACTGGATGGCTGCGAGCCAGTAGGTTGAAGGTGAATCCAGCTAAGATGGAGATCCTGTGGCTGGGTTGTCCGGGTACGGGTGAGATTCAGCTTCCAACCCTAGATGGCGCGACACTTCGTCCATCATCATCCGTTAAAAGTCTTGGAGTTACACTGGACTCTCAACTGATGATGGAGAGATATATCTCCATCGTCAGTGGAGTAGCTTTTTACCATCTTCGGCAGGCGAGGAAGCTGGCTCCCTACCTGTCCCGTCATGACCTAGCCACAGTGGTCCAAGCCACGGTCATCTCAAGATTGCACTACTGTAATGCTCTCTACATTGGCCTTCCCTTGTCAGTGATCCGAAAGCTGAAGCTGGTGCAGAACGCTGCGGCTCGGCTACTGGCAGGCCTACCATCCTCCTGCCACGTGACGCCTGTCCTGCACGAACTGCACTGGATTCCGATTGAGCACCGGATCACATTCAAGGTGCTGGTTTTAACCTTTAAGGCCTTGAATGGTCTGGGGCCAGTGTACTTAAGGGACCACCTCTCCCTATATTGCCCAGCAAGACCACTGCATTCAGAGTCCCTTAATCTTCTTGTGGTTAAAAGCGTCAAAACCCTCCATCTGACTTCGACATGGAGGAGAGCCTTTAGTGCCATAGCTCCAACTCTTTGGAATGCTCTTCCCCCCGAGGTCCACGCACTCACCAACCTATTAGCCTTTAGGAAGGCCTGTAAAACTTTCCTATTTGGACAGGCCTTCGGTTAACAGCTCTAGCCATAGGCCCGGGAGCATCTACTAGGTGCTACGTCTCATTGTACTTTTTAATTTCTGGTGTAAATTCTGATGTTTTTAACTGTTTTTATTATGTTTGCATTTTACTGTGTTTTTATCTTGTGTAAGTCACCCCAAGCCAGACGGGAGTGGCAACAAACAAGTCGAAATAAATAAATAAATAAATTTTAAGGAGCAGTGTTTGGAGAGACTTCAGCCAATATTGACCTGTAAGGTTGACATTGAAGACTGTTTGAAAGCTTCAAATCGTCCAATGAGTAGCAACCAGATTTCTAACTGGAGCGGTGTGCAAGGAACACACAACTCCTCTGTTATAAAAGCTCCACTGGCTGCCAGTTTGCTACCGAGCGCAATTCAAAGTGCTGGCTTAGCCCATAAAGCCCTAAATAGTTCCAGCCCAGCTTACCTGTCTGAAGGTATCTCCCTCTATGCACCATTATGGATCTTTGGGGGAGGCTCTGCACTCGGTCCCCCCTCCATCGCAAATGCGGCTGATGGGGACGAGAGACAGCGCCTTTCAGTAGTGGCGCCTCGGCTCTGGAACTCTCTCCCCAGTGAGACTAGATCAGTGCCCTCTCTTCTGGCCTTTAGAAGGAAAGCAAAGACATAGTTGTGTGACTATGCCTATGGCCAGTAAAATGAAGCAATGCAAAGAATAATTAGAAAATATGTGCAATTACAAATTGAAATGGCTACAATGTACAATTTTTGGATTATGTGGTTTTAATATTTATACCGCTCCGAGTCTTCAGGGAGTGGCGGTATACAAATTGGAATAATAAATAAAATAAATAAATACCAGGATGTTTTTAAGGCTTTGTCTTAATACTTAAATGACGTTTATGTCTTATGTTTAATGATTTTAATGATTTTAATTTATAGTTATATGTTAATGTTTAGTTATTATGATTTTTTTTCTGCCTACATGTATGTTGGCATTGAATTTTTGCCATTAGTATGCTGTAAACCGCCCTAAGTCCCTCCTTGGGGTAAAAAAAAGCAATATATAAATATAGTAAGTAAGTAAATAAATAAAATGACACCTAGACATAGACCGCCTGTCACTGCACCAAAGGGAGAAGGAAAATCCTCTAGCCTCCGAATAAGGCTTTTTCCTTGAAGGATCAAAGGCAAGCAGGGTCAAGATGTATGTTGAAGGCACAGACTGTTCATCTCATCTTCTATGAGACAATCCTGCCTGGTGTTTCAAGGTTTTCATTGCTCATAGTTACAAGAGAGAACACTCCTCCTGCTTCTCCCTGCTTCTCCCACAACAACAACAACAACAACAACAACAACAAAAGATCATGATAAAAGAAATATCTCAAATTTTAACTAATTATTTTCTTTGAAGGGCTACTTAGGGAAAAAAAGAGCTCTATTTATACTTATACCAAACTCTTAGGAGAATCTTTCTAATACAATGGTTTATGAATTCATCATGTGCTTTGCCTTTATCAGTTCAAAGAGTCTCAAATCTCCAAGCAATAGCCATTCCTTCAACCATCTAAAACAAGTGGTAATACGAACTGACATAAGGGATTCTTGAACTGTCCCTTTTGTTGGCACCATGCAGTGTTTTATTTTCTCTCTCTGAGTTTCTTTGCCTGCAAGACCAATCTAGAAATCTTTTTTGTTGTGAAACAAATAAAAGGGATTCCCTTTCTTGGAATAGGAGCCCCCATGGCGCAGTTTGGCGCTGCTAAACTTGTTGAACAAATTGTCACAGGATTGAATCTGTGGAGCGGTGTGAGCTCTTGCTGTCAACCCCAGCTTCTGCCAACCTAGCAGTTCAAAAACATGCAAATGTGAGTAGATCAATAAGTACCAGTCTGGCAGGAATGCGTTCCATGCAGTCATGCTGGCCACATGACCTTGGAGGTGTCTACGGATAACGGCTTAGAAATGGAGATGAGCACCAACCCTTAGAGTCGGACACGACTGGACTTAATGTCAGGGGAAAACCTTTACCTTTACCTTTCTTGGAATATGCAGAGTTCTGAACATGAAGAACATACGAAAAACATCACTTTCTAGGTAAGGTTGCTGAAGAAAAGTGCAAAATAATTTGTCTTCAAACGAGCCCCTAGTGCAATTTTTTTCTCAGAGCTGAAACATGACATGAAACAATCAGGAACAGTTAATCACCTCTCAACAAAGGATTCCCCTAGACAGTAACAAGCCACGCTTAAAAGCTGTCAGGCCATTAAATGCTAATTAAGGTGGCCAATTGCAAAATTCACACCTAGCTCCAACAGACAAGGGTTATTTCTTCCACCCTGCACTTTCCACAGACATATAAACCTAATTTTCTTCATTTCCAACAGTCCACAGAACCTCTGAGGATGCTTGCCATAGATGCAGGTGAAACGTCAGGAGAGAATGCTTCTGAAACATTGTCATACCGCCTGAAAAACCTACAACAACCCAGTGAAACATCACTTGTTTGAGACCTGGCAACAGAAACGGCACAAGGGAAACACAATATGAACTAGCCCAAGGAAATTGGTAATTCAGTCTAATAGTGGTGGCACTTTTGAAAGCTGAGGGTGTCACTGGGAGGCAAACTGGGAGGGATGTGGTCTGACATATGTTCTCTCCAATGTTCATACAGGCTGCACGTCCTCCTATTCAACACAAATGCACCAACTGCACTTGTGACAGCTGTTTTGAAGAAGAATGGCCAGAGGCAGGTGGAGACTTTTACATTAGCAGCTTCTAAAGCGACTCGTTCAGCGACTGCCTCACCTGAGTTTGATGGAAGCCACTTTGTAAATTCACCCCAGGCATATTTGGTGAAATAAGAAAAGGCACTCTTTGCAGAAATCCCACTCGATTTAGTTGCTGCCACCTTTACTTTAGCACTTTGGTGAATACTCTGTTTTACAAGGCTGCCCATTTGTTTTAGGCTCCAGGGCAATTCAAACATTCAGGCATTAGTGAGGAGAAGAAAGGGGGAGAGGACTAAGTGTAGAGACGCGCCAGGATGGAACCCAACCAGCCAAACTTAAGGAGAAGTCTTCCAACAGGAAGAAAGTTGATCCGGTATTTTATTTTTAGCTTTAATTTTGAGCAAGTCCGATTGGGATACAAACATTTTAAGAATCCAAAAATAGAATAAGCAGCACATTATTGTTTTCCTGTAAAAAAAAAAAACAGGAACAAAATTAAGAAGGAAATGGAAACATGAAGTAATTCTATTTTTTTGTGTCAGGAGTAACTTGAGAAACTGCAAGTGTGAGAGAATTGGCTGTCTCCAAGGATGTTGCCCAGGGGACACCCAGATGTGTTACCATCCTGTGGGAAGCTTCTCTCATGTCCCTGCAAAAGAAGCAGGAGCTGACAGATGGGAGCTCACTCTGTTCTTCAGATTCGAACCGGCAACCTTTTGATCAGCATCCCTGCCGCCACATTTATATATCATATCTATTATATAAATGGGTTCACGTCATGTGATGTATACCTCAAAGAAACCATACAACGCAGAAACACAATACTTGCCAACAGAAATAGGCCTCAAGCAAGGTACGTTTGTAGCAAAGAAACTTCCCCCCCCCAAAAACCTAAAAGGCCCCCAAAACAACGAGTAAAAATAAAACTACATTTACCAGCATCCTCCGGGGCAGCCAACGACTCGCCCAGCCTCTACATTCTGAACAACATGATTGGCTGCCAATAAGGGCGGATTTGCATAACTGCTGTAACCATAGCAACGCTGGCAAGAGCCATCCAAGGCTAGGATAGAATGCTGAGAGATTTCAGTTGGTGTTTGAGGGTTAAACTGCCAAAACCAAATTCTGAGGCAGCAATTCTCCAGCAAATTCCTACCCACACAACACAACTTCCAATCACAACCCATCCCACCAACCTTACGGGACCCCGTACACACAACACCTACAAACACCACAAACTAAAACCATTCCTTCCTTCCACACAGACATAAACTGACCCAAAAGACAAGCCATGCCTTATAAAAATAACAGCATCGGACGACACACTCACAACGCTACATACATCAAACAAAAAAGGGCAGAACAAACGCCAGAACAGAAACAAACTGCGCAGCAGAGACACAGACAACAGGTCACTGCACGACGCACAGCTGAGAACCAAATGCAAAGAACTGCACGACAAGAAGAAGCGCGCAGCCAGGAACAACAAAAACGCAGAAATGCAACACAACAGCAGCGCGCAAGGAGCGCAGAAACACGACGTCGCAACACAGAAAACAAACTTCAAAAACACCACAACCAATTCCACCGCCTAGCTTTCAGATACAACGCTTCAGAAGACTACAGCATGGTGCCAGAGGCCGACATTGGCACCCTAACGCACATCTGCACACACTGCAAAGCCCTGAAATACCCAGCAGAAACAACAGGAATGTGCTGCCTAGCCGGTAAAGTCTCTCTACCACCACTTGCCACTCCTCCACAACCACTACAGACTTTGCTGAGTGGACACACTCCAGAATCAAAACACTTCCTCCGCTATATAAGACAATACAACTCATGCTTCCAGATGACATCATTTGGAGCACACATAGAAAGTGCACAATTCATGCACCAAGACCGTAAGTAACATCATTTCCAACCCTTACATCTCGCATCTCCTAAATAGGGCACAGCAACGCGTGCCGGGTACAGCTAGTATATATATATATATATATATATAGAGAGAGAGAGAGAGAGAGAGAGAGAGAGAGAGAGAGAGAGAGAGAACACTAGCCATCTGCTGCCATGCGTTGCTGTGGCCCAGACTGTGTATATGTATTTTGTGTGTTTATATGTGGTTTTGTGCATGCATTGTAATTATTTTTTGGCTTTTTAAGTCTCTTCCACTGTGTTTTTCAGTGTTTTTATGAGTGATGGTCACTTGTTGGCCTGATAGGTGTACTGTGTCCAAATTTGGTGTCAATTCACCCAGTGATTTTTGAGTTATGTTAATCACACAAACAAACATTACATTTTTATTTATATAGATTTCCATCTCAGAAACAAGACTAGTTTGAGCAGAAACTAAAAATTAAACATATTTTGATTTCAAGGAATTTGGAAGCTTGTTTTCATCATGTGCTCACGTTCATGTCTCATCTAACCCTGACATCTCATTGTTCTCGTAGGTCCGGTATGTCAGTTGTCCAAACAACGGAGACAACCTTGCCCAAGGTTACAGACAGACCTTCCTGGCCACAGGCAGCCCAGCATGCCTTGAGAAAAGGCTCCGCCAAAGCAGACCAGACCCAAGGCATTGTGCCTCGGGCTTGCGTCAAACTGATATTTTGCTTTGTGTGCCTCCCACAGACAGCTGTGAACGCTTGCAGGTTTCTAGGAGGCATAGAGGCTGGTTCATTTCGGAGGAATGCAGCTATTTCAGCAGAAATACCCTTTATGTTACTGAAACTCTGAAGCAGAAGGTCAGATATATTTTTGATGAAGAGAGAGTATTCACAATGACAAAAAGTGTGAGAAGCAAATTTCTCTGAATGTGGCAATCCTTTCATTGGGTTGCAATGAGTTTTCTGGGCTTTATAGCCATGTTTCAGAAGCATTCTCTCCTGATGTTTCACCCACATCTATGGCAGGCATCCTCAGAGGTTGTGAGGACTGTTGAAAACTAGACAAGTAGGATTTATATATCTGTGGAATGATATCCAGGGTGGGAGAAAGAACTCTTGTCTATTGGAGGCAAGTGTAAATGTTGCAATCAGCTACCTTGATTAGCATTGAATGACTGTGCAGCTTAAAAGCCTGGCTGCTTCCCGGGGGAATCCTTTGTTGGAATGCATTCACTGGCCCAGATTGATTCTTGTCTGGAATCCCCTTGTTTTTTAGTCTTACTTTTTATTTATTGTCCTTATTTTAGAGTTGTTGTTTTTTTTTAAAAAAAAAACAAAACAAAAAATTGGTAGCCAGACTTTGTTCATTTTCTCCTTTCTGTTGAAACTGTCCACATGCTTGTGGATTTCAATGGCTTTTCTGTGTAGTCTGATGTGGTAGTTGTTAGAGGGGTCCAGTGTTTCTGTCTTATCAAATCATATTCCGTGTCCAGATTGGTTCATCACATGCTCTGCTATGGCTGACTTCTCTGGTTGAGTTAGTCTGCAGTACCTTTCATGTTCCTTGATTCATGTTTGGGCAACGCTGCTGCGTTTGGGGGTCCCTATGTAAACTTGTCCACAGCTGCATGTTATACAGTAGACTCCTGCAGAGGGGAGAGGATCCTTTTGTCCTTTGCTGAATGTAACATTTGTTGGATTTTCTTAGTGGGTCTGTAGATAATTTGTAGGTCGTGTTTCTTCATTGTATACACATTTCCCTAATATAAACAATTCTGGACATGTTGCTTTTAATTTGGTAATTCCTTTGCAAAATCCTCAGAAGGGTGCATTTTGAATAATAAATTTCTGAGTGAATGAACTGAAATTATCTCCTACCCTGATCTAGAATAGTAAAATTTAGTATCAAAAGAAGAAAATGATAACAGTGTATTATCTGTATTATGTATTGCATGGTAAAATTAGCACTCCAAATGCATTTAGATCAGTGTTTCTCAACCAGAGAGTTGGGGACCTGGGGAGGGGGGGGGGAGTCAGGAGAGGGGGGTCCAGAGGGTTCACCAAAGACCATCAGAAAACACATATTTCTGATGATCTTAGGAGCCCCTTTGGAATAGTAGGCTGAAGATCTCTCCACCTGTCCTTCTATTCCTTTTTTGGTATTGGTGAGCTACAATTCCCAGAATTCAAAAACAGCTCCCTCAACCTCACCAGTATTCAATGTTGGCCATGTAGGTAGTGTGCCAAGTTTGGTGCAGATCCATTGTGGGCTGGGTTCAGAGTGCTGTTTTATTGTAGGTTAACTATAAATCCCAAACTCCACCAGTGTTCACATTTGGGCCTATTGAGTATTTGTGCAACGTTTGGTCCAGACCTAGCATTGGTTGAGTCCATAGTGCTCTCTGGATGTAGGTGAACTACAACTCCAAAATTCAAGGTCAATGTCCACCAAATACTTCCAGTATTTTCTGTTGGCCATGGGAGTTCTGTGTGCCAAGTTTGGTTCAATTCCATCGTTGGCGGAGTTAAGAATTCTCTTTAATTGTAGGTGAACTATAAATCCCAGCAACTAAGACTCCTAAATGACAAAATCAATCCCCCACCACCCACAGTGAATGACAAAACATCCTGCATATCAGATATGTACATTATGATTCATAACAGTAGAAAATTAAGGTTATGAAGTAGCAACAAAAATAATTTTATGGTTGGGGGTTGCCACAACATGTGGAACTGTATTAAGGGGTTGTGGCATTAGGAAGGTTGGGAAACACTGGTTTAGACAAGTATTCAGCATACAATTTGCATTTACTATACAAAAAAAATCCCAAAGAGAACTTCATGACTCAAAGAGTTGGTCATGTATAACGTGATGATTGATAAGTCACAAGAGGTTGAGAGACACAACGTGCCAATGGAGCATCTCTTTTGAGAAGATGGATTTCAGAGAATCAAGTGTGAGAGATTTGACTGCAAAAGCCTTAGCTGCAAGGCTTAACATTGCCCCGCCTCATCTCTTTGCAGCTCCCATTTCTTAACATTTTGCTGTCATGGCTAAAGGGTAAATACATGGCCAAAAATGACCTTTTTATAGTTGAAATTTATCAAAATATAACTATTACGGGAGAAAATTCTAAAACGGTGCTGTCAGCACTATGGTGTTCTTGCTTGGTAGAAAAACTTCAAGATAAATAAATAATAAATTAGGATGGGAAGTTTCTGCAAGTAGGCCAAACACCACAAATAAGCTTTAAGGGAGTCTGAGATGTCATGTTTACACATGTTAATATAGAAATGCCTTCTCAATGCCCCCTTTTTCATAAGTTACTAGCCGTCCCCTGCCACACGTTGCAGTGGCCTAGTCTGGTGATCTGGAAAATAAAGTAACGAGAAAGTGTTGGTTTCTAATATACCGTATTTTCCAGTGTATAAGACGATTGGGCGTATAAGACGACCCCCAACTTTTCCAGTTAAAATATAGAGTTTGGGATATACTTGCCATATAAGACTACCCCTCTTCCAACGCACACCAAATAAAATTTTTTAAAGCATCAGATTTGATTACAATATGGTAATTTTCCTATTACTGAATATAATTGTATTTTAATGTATTTTAGTGTCGAATGCTGGAGGGTCTTATATTGTGTTTTATACTGCGATTGTGATGTAGGCATCAAATTATGCCTTTTGGAAGCCGCTCTGAGTCCCCCCTTGGGGGTTGAGAAGAGTGGGGTAAAATGCCATAAATAATAAATAAAATAATAATAATACTCCACTTTCTCTGCCTCTCAGATCTTGCACCTGTTCACCTGCACTGCTTCACTGCAGTCTTCAGGAGCGAGATCTGAGGGGCAGAGGAGGTGGTATGGTAATAGGATACAAGGGTGTGCCAGACAAGTAAAAGAGGTGTTTTTCTGGGCCCAGAGCCACTCTCTCTCTTTTTCTATACCCCGGGCGCCCCAGACGCCTGCAGCTTGCTCCACCCTTCACTTACACCTTCCTGGTGAGACGCCCCTTCACCTCAGCATCAGGACCGCATTAAGAACATGAATCTTGATGAATGGATTTTCTTCTACTGTACTTGTACAGATTTGCCCTTAATGCTTTTTTTAAAAGGTTTTTTATTGGTTAAAAAAAAGTAGACAAACAACACGGTCTCACATCATATCATGGGGTGGGGGTGAGGAAGGACAGGGATGGTTGGGGGGGAGTGGGGGGGAAGGTAGGCAGGGTAGGGTAGGGGTTAACGGGGGGTTGCGAGGGGTACAACATACAACATACAGGTTAAAAACAGAACAGAGAAACAAACGGGTGACTTCTCCCGGTAGCACAGCTAACTTTACCTTAAAGCAAAAATATCCCAAATTTGGTATTCCATATATTCTTAGGACATATATCCATAGACCTTTCAAAGTTATCTTTTTCTTCTCCTTAACATATATAACAAAAGGTTTCCAAGTGTCCGTAAACTGGTTGGTTGATCCTGATCTTAGCAGGCAGGTCAGTTTATCCATTTCTGCTAGATCCAACAACTTGTGAACTAGCTCTTCCTCTTCTGGTATTTCTGTTCTTTTCCAATACCTGGCCCTTATGAAAATACAGTTGCGGCCACTGCCATTTTTGAGCTTCCCACACCATATGCGGCAACTATAGATTCTCCAATCTGGATTGGAAGTTTCAGCACCCACTCTATAAGACAACTCCCAGTGTATAAGATGACTCTTGGTGTATAAGTCGGCTCCCGCATATAAGACGACTCCTGCATATAAGACGACCCCTGGCTTTTGAGATTTTCTTGGGTTAAAAAGTAGTCTTATATGCCAGAAAATACGGTATGTAATTTCTTTATGCTTGTGGGTAAGCAGTATGTTGCTTCTTTGTTGATGTGAAGATTGTCTAGTTTGCCTACGCTGGAACACGCAACATATAATTGCCCTTCTTTAGGGGTCCCTTTCAAATCTATGATACTATATCTGTCATATAAATATATATGTGTGCATGTGTGACAGTCATATATATCTATTTATATCTATGGCTGGGTGGCTCTTTGTCAGGAGGGCTTTGATTATGTTCTCTTGCCCTGGTGAAGGGAGTTCAACTAGATGGCTTTAAGGCAGCATTTCTCAACCTGGAAGTCGGGACCCCTGGGAATAAGGGTTGTGTGGGGGTGTCAGAGGGCCCCCAAAGACCTTGAGAAAACACAGTATTTTCCTTTGGTCATGGGAGTTATGTGTGGGAAGTTTGCCCCAATTCTATCGTTGGTGTGATCCAGAATGCTCTTTGATTATAGGTGAACTATCAGTCCCAGTAACTACATATCCCTATTGTCAAGGTCTATTTTCCCCAAACTCCATCTGTGTTCACATTTGGGCATATTGGGTATTTGTGCCAACTTTGGTCCAGATCCATCATTGTTTGAGTCCATGGTGCTCTCTGGATGTAGGTGAACAACAACTCCCAAACTCAAGGTCAATGACCACCAAACCCTTCCAGGATTTTCTGTGTGCCAAGTTTGGGTCAATCCTATCATTGGTGGTGTTCAGAATTCTCTTTGATTGTAGGTGAACTTTTAATCCCAGCAACTACAACTCCCAAATGACAAAATCATTTTTAGAGTGATGGTCACTCATTGGCCTGATAGGCGTCTTGTGTCCAAATTTGGTGTCATTTCGTCTAGTGGTTTTTGAGTTATGTTAATCCCACAAACGAACATCACATTTTTATTTATATGGATGAGCAGGACAACGCCTGTGTTAACTTTTTGATTAAGGAGAATTCACACCTGCACCAGTGCCCTACTGCTACTGATTTAAAATAGGAAATAGAGTTGACTTCATTAAAGCCTTGATACATAAATAAACCTCTGAGGAGACTGGGATTTAATGAATGATATCTGATGTTAATAATGGTGAAAAGGGAAAGGTTTCTCATTTGGGTCTTAGAGGATCAGTACTGTGTTTCTTTTATCTCATAGCCTCTTAAATGTAGTTCAACACAAAATGATCAGCTCTATTGTTAGCAACAGACCTTTTGTCAAGACCAGTGACCCTGTGATGAATCGGAACTTCTCCTTAATTCCTTTGGATGCCAACGCTTGATGTCACAACAGGAGCCATAGACCCCAATTATTAAGTGGTTAATGAAATTGCAATTTCTGCCCTTTTCTTCACATTCATCAGTTGGCCCTATATTAATCAGATGGATAGAAGGATGGGCTGGGGGAAGGTTCCAGTACTTAAAGCTATGAAACTTTGATAGCTTCAGATGCCTGAAATTTGCAACACGCCTCACAACATAGGGCCAGCCATCCCGTTGCTACGAGAAGATTGTATTGGAGAACAGAAAAAGTACTCTGCAGCTTACTGTGTGACGAGTTTGCAATCTAGGAGTAAAGCAATGCATCGGAGCATCTCTGGGTAATAGTAACCATTAGGGCAGCTTTAGAACAACTGGTTAATCACCAGCTGCAGCTTGACAGTTCAAAGCCGAGTCAGGGTGAGCTCATGACCTTCAGCCCAGCTCCCTGCCCAACTAGCAGATTGAAAACAGCAATATGAGTAGATTAATAGGAACTGAATTAAAGCAGGGAGGTATTTTAGGCATGGCATTTCGATCAGAAAAAGTTTACGAACAAGGAAAGCTATTTGGCAAGGAGATGGAGCGACAGCACCCTCTGTGGCCGGAATCAAGCACAGCCTCCAAAGATGTATTGTCTCACACATCAGATACCTCCCAAGTGTCTAGGACTGTGTGATGTATCGGTGAATAATGCGTGCAGATCCCAGTAAGGTGGCCTTCTGCAGCTGGCAGATGGTAATTTTGTCAGCGCCGATTGTGTTTAAGTGCAGGCCAAGGTCTTTAGGCACTGCACCCAGTGTGCTGATCACCACTGGGACCACCTTGATTGGCTTGTGCCAGAGTCTTTGCAGTTTGACCTTTAAATCCTCACATCGTGTCAGCTTATCCAGTTGTTTCTGTTCAGTCCTGCTGTCACCTGGGATTGCAACATTGATCCATATTTGGTTTTTTAGCACGATTGTGAGGTCAGGAGTATTGTGATCCAAAACTCTGTCAGTCTGAATTTGGAAGTCCGAGTGTTTGACGTGTTCATTTTCTGTAATGCCTCTGCTTGTAGTCCGTCTGCGCGATCTTCTTGCAGCAGCTGATGATGTATTGTTTCATCTGCTTCTTTGCAGAGTCTACACTTGGGATCTTTCATTGACTTTTCAATTCTGGCTTTGATTGCATTTGTAACATTATTATTATTATATAGAGGGTGGCTCAGGGTGGTAGGCTCAGGGTGGTAGGCAGATATGGTCATGTCCAACTTAGGGAGCAGGTGGCAGGGGATCCATTCAGTAGTATCTACCTATGTGAATTCCCATATCCGGCTCGGCCACACACTCAGGTTAAGGGATTTGGCGCATCCATCAATATGTGAACTTGCTGATGCAGCTATGCTTCAACCTGCCAGGTTGATGCATAGCTGTAACCAGTAAAAGTTGTGGTCTACCATGTTCCAAAATATATATGTTGGTGTTTTATTGTCAAGCAGAGAGGAACCCAAATGCATCTCCTGACTTATACACACAACATATTTTCATTGCAAAATTCATTTCCAGACCATTCAGGTAGATATCATCTTAGATCATTTTTAAACTTCAGATTTTCTATCATTTTTTAAACATACTATTTATTTTAAAGATGTAGGATGTTTGCAGCTCTTGTAAAGGAATACAAAAGAAGATTTTAACCCTGATCCTGTCCTCCCCCACAAAAACCTGGTAAAAGTAGAATGCAGCTGTTGAGACAGAAAGGGGTTTTATGCATTTTCAAAACTATTCACATTTGCAAAGCCAAATTACAGTTGCTACTGCAAATTATGATTGCCATTGTCTTGTTGCATAGATTCATTTTTAAAAGAATATATACTGGATGGGTTCATCCAATCATTGGTTTGATAATCCTTGTGATTGCATGTGTTTGCTTTATAAAAAGGAAAGAAAAACAGACTTGTTTGCAGAAAGCCTTCTTGAACATTTCCAGGGATACTAAGCACTCATTTTGCTCTTATGCAGGAGGCAAGAAAACCCTTGCTGCAAGTGATAGCTTTTTTACAGAATGGCTCACCATGAAGAGACATCCTTCTTGCAATGATATTTCCCTGAGTAGAAATATGAAAATAAATACACCCAAAAAGAAATATATGGCATAAATTGGGTATGTATGTACCGTGTTTCCCCGAAAGTAAGACAGCGTCTTACTTTCTTTTGACCCCCAAAATCCCCACTACGGCTTACTTTCGGGGTACGGCTTACATTAGCTGACGGTACCTGCCGTACCCCGAAAGTAAGCCTTTCCCCTTGGCCGCCGCGTCACTTGGTCCCGCCTCCTCCTCCGCCTCCTCCTCCTCCTCCGCCGCCGCCGCCCGCCTCCGCCTGCCTCTGCCTGCCTCCGCCTGCCTCTGCCTGCCTCCGCCTGCCTCCTCCTCCTCCGCCGCCGAACAGCGGCCCCACGCCTGTAGGTACCGAGCACGCCTGACGCTGGCGCACTGATGCTGGCGCGCTGACGCAGGCGCGCCTGACGCGCTCGGGACCTACTGCCCATGCGCAGACATTCACGCATGGGCAGTAGGTCCCGAGCGCGCCTGCGTCAGCGCGCCAGCATCAGACGCGCTTGGTACCTATTGCCCATGCGCGGACATTCGCGCATGGGCAGTAGGTCCCGAGCGCGCCCGGCGCAGCCGTGCCTGGCGCAGGCATGGGGCCGCTGTGCGGCGGCGGCAGCAACAGAGGAGGAGGCAGGCGGCGGGCGGCGGCGGGTGGCGGCGGAGGTGGAGGTAGGCAGAGGCGGGCAGAGGCAGCGGAGGAGGAGGAGGCGGAGGAGGCGGGACCGAGGAGGAGGTGGGGCCGAGCGACGCGGCGGCCGGGGGAACGTCTTATTTTCGGGGTACGGCTTACATTAGCCGACCCCCCTGACACCCCCGATACGTCTTACAATTGGGGGTGTCATACTTTCGGGGAAACACGGTATGTATTTCATTTTGACTCAGTATTACAGCAGTTTAGGGTGGATGGCATCATTCTCTGTGACTTTATTCCCATCCCAAAGAATATCCATCAGTATATACTCAGCTGAAAGTGAGGACAAAGAGATAGTGGTTGGTCCAGATTCACTCGCTGAGACATCCCTTTAACATTTTAGTTGGCAGTAAAAAAGTCAGCACAAAGAGTTTACTTATGAAAAAATATGATTACCAACAATAAGGATCATATAATGTAAACAGTTTTTTGACTATCCACATTGTATGCTGTGACTGTTCATGCTGTTCATTCCCAGAAATCCCAAACTGTAAGAATGGCACATAAATATAATTGGATTGCTCATCTTCTGACAACTGTTACCAACTGTTGGGTAAGTCAATTATAAAGTGTTCACAATCTGTAAAAACCATTCCCAAATCCAATCATATTTCTCCAATGTTTTCTCTGAAATATAGCTTGTTCTTCACTCACTGTCTTCCCTAAAACTGTGCCGACCCACTACATGTTCTGCATATTCTAGCTCACACTCACAATGTGCATAGAGTTGAATGGGAGGAATTTGACCCAATATGCCACCATTTGGGCTCAGCAATGGGCTGGGGATTTTTCTGATGCTTCTTCAGAGGATGAGGGAAATGAGGGGTCTCAAAGTACAGAATCTGTCAGTAACACAAGAGAACTGCAAGCCAAAGAGGCCCCCATTTGGGATTCCGGTACTTGTTCCCTAGCGACAGACTGTGAAGATAGCAGTTCCCATGTGAAATGACTTTATATTACCTTCTCTGCTGGTTTTGGGGGAATTTGGATCATGATTTTAAAGTGGTAATATGTTATAATTTTAATGTCACTTTTTGAATTTTTATAATTGTTTTAATTGTTGTTTAACTACGATTGTTAATTTGATGCCCGGCATCTAATGGTTGCCTATTGAAACCTGCCCTGAGTCCTCCCTTGGGGGTGAGAAGGACTGGGTATAAATGCTTGAAATAATAAATATTTCCCCTTTGTACCTCAATAATTATACTGGACTGATGTGGTGCTGGGTGACAAGGTGTCTTGAGGCTAGAGTGCAACAATAGTAAGATTTGAAATGGATTCAAACTAGCTTACTCCAGATTTTGTCCCATACTGTTTTACAAGATGTCCAAACACGTAGTGTGTCGCCCTCTAGGCCCTTGGACTTGCCCTCCCTGGATAAACCACATAGCAGCTGAGGTACAACAGGTTTATTGAATAAAAGGTATAGGAAAGTGTTTGGAGGCAATACTATAAGGTCTCCAAATAGCAGCAAATAACAGAAGTCAGCGGTGAGTAAATAATCCGGTGAAGACGGAGATCTTGTGGCCGGGTCGCCCGGGCGGCAGGGATGTCCAGCTTCCGACCCTGGACGGTGCGGCGTTATGCCCATCGTCTTCCGTGAAGAGCCTGGGGGTCCATCTGGACTCCCAGCTGACCATGGAGACCCAGGTCTCTGCGGTCAGCAAGATTGCCTTCTTCCATCTTCGTCAGGCAAGGAGGCTGGCCCCCTACCTGTCCCGGTCTGACCTGGCCACGGTGATCCAAGCCACGGTCATCTCGAGGCTAGATTACTGTAACGCTCTTTACGTTGGCCTTCCTCTGTCGGTAACCCGGAAGCTCAGGCTGGTGCAGAACACTGCCGCCCGGCTCCTGACTGGCTCTCCAGCAGGATGCCACATAACACCCATTTTGCAGGATCTGCACTGGCTGCCTATTGAGCACCGGATTGCCTTCAAAGTGTTGGTTCTCACCTTTAAGGCCTTACACGGCCTGGGGCCAGCGTATCTGAGGGACCGTCTCACCCCATATTACCCTTCTAGATCACTTCGTTCAGAGGATTCTAATCTTCTAGCTGTCCCCTCCGCTAAGGTGGCTAAAAGAACTGTCACTCGCCGAAGGGCCTTCTCGGTCATAGCGCCGACACTGTGGAATGCCCTTCCGCCAACTACACGGGCTATCCAGGACTTACTCCCGTTTAGGCGGGCATGTAAGACCCACCTTTTCCGGCTGGCTTTCCAGCTATAGGCCCAGCGGGTTCCTCAAGCCATGCCATTGTCGCCAGACTACTTTTATCATTTTAACTGTGTTTTTTAACGATGTGTTATTGTGAATTTTTAACCTGCATCCTGTATTGCATTTTAGAGAGTATGTTTTATTGTGCATTGTTTTACTTTCTGGCTGTGAGCCGCCCCGAGCCTATGTGGGAGTGGCGGCATAGAAGCCAAATAAATAAATAAATAAATAAATAAATCCCACGGAAACAGGAATCCGAGCGGACAGGTTCAGGAAACAAGCCGGATGCAATGGAAAGTCTCTTAAAGGTTCCCAGCCGGTTTAAGATGGCAAGGAAGGTTTTCTTGGAAGCAATAAAGTTCAGTAGCTTGTAGAGTCTTTGCAGGAACAACACAGGAGCGTGGCACTGGGGCAGGATCTAGTCAGCCCAATGCTGGCTGGCACAGGCTTCTGGAAGGCCCGAAAGTGGCCTCTCTCACAGAAGCATCCTCCAAATGTGAAGTTGGTACGAGGTACCCTCAATGGGCATCTCTGGGCAGTTAGTGTCCAGTGGCTTTGATCTAGGTGCGTCGAGTGTCAAAGTTCCATGATTGATGACTGTCTATATGTTTAGCTATCTCAGTCTCTCCGGAATGCACAACTCGTTAGCAGCTCCCAGCTGGCGAAGGGAGCCGGACTCGAAGCATCTCTGAGGCACTTCGCTTATCAGGGGAGGCCCGTTTGAGTAACCTTGGCCTGTCCATGTTATGCATTCAGTACCTGACTCTCACGGGAAAGGCAAAGGAGCCCAGAGGGAATCTCTGGAGTGAAACAAGCTGGCTTGGAAAGTTCTCTGCAGCCGGCATGGCTGCGGTCTAGCTCAAGCAAAACTGAGGCCTGAGGCCCTTGAGGTGTGACATAGTGTTTCAACTAGGTATCAAGAGACTTGTCAAAGCCTTGTTCACATGTTCATTTGTGATGTAATGTGACAAAAAAGCCTAATTGAGGGTGTATCCAGACAGACTCAAAAGTCCCAGGTTTTGTTATTGTTCTTTCCAATTTTATACTGGGTTCGAATAAACCAGCTTTGGGAATTGGCACAAAGGGAATCTGGGATTGTACCAGGAATTGAAGCAATATATAAAGGGATAAACAAAATATGTATGGGTCTCAAAAATTAGAAAGAACCAAAAATCTGAGATAATTTAAAAAAATTGTAATCACTCAGGCCGGGTGTGCCCTGAAAAGACTAGAAGAATGGCAACAGAAGCTCTTGACATCCACAAAAAAAATCTCTTATTGGAGAATTGTGACTGTGAAATGTGCCATCGCTCAGACACTTTCTACCTCATTTCACAAGTTATGGTTGAAAAGGGAGAAAGTGTGAATGGCGAGCTAGTGTTAGCAGAATACTTATGGAGATCTCTAGTCTAGCAAATGCTATACTTTAAAAAAGAGATTGCATGGCAGAATGGAAAGAATGAGCCCATTACAAATGGAGGTGTTGAATTCATCCATCAGTATGTAGAATTTTCCTCAATTCGCAGGAGTTCCTTGACAGACTCGTCAAAGAGGAGAACATACCCTGAAGGTAGAAAGATGAAACACAGTGCTTCAGAGGAACATTATTATTTGAAAATAGATCTGAGATTGTTATTGTGGAAGGATATGTTTTAAAACCATGAGGGAAAGGCCTAATGTTCACTAATTTATCACAATCCGGTGTTATGGTCTCTCGGGAAAACAAAAGATCTTACTGAGTCAATAGTGATGTAACTCACTGTTTAAGAGTAGAAGCTAAATGGGATTACCAGAGTAAATAAATAACTGCTATGAATGATGAAAGAGGAATAATAAAGTGCTATAGGGTTACATTATATTGTTCAGACAGCTATCTTGTCATTTACCGTATGAGATAAAGTGACTATTATCTGTATGGCTGTCTGGAAATTCAGTAATATGCCACACAACAAAGTGATACAGAATTGAGTTATAATGGTTAAAATGGGTTGCTTGCTACAAATAGATGAAACAGAGAGCTGTCACTCCATCTGAAAGACAACCATGCAATGTCAGCTCCCTCTCGGGGACTGCCAGAGAAAGATCATTTCCTCCACCTAGTCAAGAGAAAGAGACAGAAATGGATGGGTATACTAAGGGTCAATTTATTAACTATTTAAAATTAATCTGCAGAAGAGCTGTATAGAGCGGTTTATGCTGAAGCAGGTGTATATTTACTTACTCTTCCATATGTCAAGGGCAAGTGACCCCAGTCATTTCTAAATCAGCCTAGTAAGCTCTTTCCGCTCAGCCTTCTCTCCTGAAGCTCAGAATCAAAGAAGACTGACAGAGGGGTGAAGCTAAGTTTTGTACATTTCTGATACTACCTCTTAAATCAGCTACTAAATGTGGCCTACAAGTGAAATACAAGTTTCATTCCAATAGCCATAAAAAATGACTGAAAGACGTGCCTCACAAATTTCCCCATCAGCACCAATGAACCGAATCTTACCAACGAAACAACAATGTATGTGTGTACCTCGCAAAACTCTGCCTCACAGTACGTTACTTCATACTGTACTACAATGTTGACAAGACTTCAAAATTCACAGTAGTAAAAGTACAATTCTCATATTATAATTCAACTAAGGATATACTATTCACAAAATAAGTATCAGGTATAAAGCATATAGAAACAACCAGTCCAAATAAGTCTCGGAGCGAGTAAAAAAAAATACAGCTTCCAAAATAATGACTTCTGTATTAAAGGGGATTCTTCATTAACTC
Source organism: Anolis apletophallus (assembly GCA_030556195.1). NCBI lineage: Eukaryota > Metazoa > Chordata > Lepidosauria > Squamata > Anolidae > Anolis > Anolis apletophallus. Next base: position 24,434,404 of record JARBWK010000016.1, on the reverse strand, counting down.
ATAATATCATGAACAGCAACACTTCAGCTTCCAAAACAACAACTTCTATATTAAAGGAGATTCTTCATTAACTCGTAACGGCAGGATATCTGCATTTCACACAGAATCTTACCAAAACAAAAATGGAAATCTGGATTTTGGATTATGAATCTTCCCAAAAACAAAATAGGGGGAGGGGGGGAGGGTATCCAAAATTTGAAACTGAAATAAAATGGATTTCTGCCATTTCACACAGCTGTAGTGATTATAGAGATGATAAAAACTACATTTGGAACCTTAGGGTTATAAAGGTCTCATGCTTTTGTTCTCAAGGGATTGTTGGTCTCTTCTTTCAAACTGTCCTTGGGCTGCTGACCATTGGCATAAGGAAGACTGGCAGGCACTGACTACTAAAGGGTCAGACTCTCGCTTCTTTATCCATGAGAAAACTCAGAACAGAAGATCTAGTTCTCAAATACTCTTTAGCAGAGAAGGCTAAAGTTTTCATAATCCCATAGCATGGCAATTAAAAGGGTGTCAAAATGCATTGATTCTATGGCATCAATGCACTCTTCGCCTCTTGCGTCACTTCCTCCCTGGTTCTGTACCATTTCAAATATGGAACATCCACAGTAGTGTGACAGAGAATAATCTGATACAGCAATCACATGGAAATGGTGAGACACTCCCTTTTGTCCTGATGTAACCTCTGGCTGTCAATATGCATTAGGTTCATATTATAATGTGTTAATGTGATGCTACCAGAAGTCAACCAGAGCAGGATGAGGCACAGTTGAGCTGATTTATATTGCTAGCCTAAATCCAGTCTCAATCTCAACTATGATATAAAGATCCCCTTGTATCTTTTTATGCTGATACAATTAATGTGGCTATGTCTTTGAGTATTGCTAACATTTTGCTAGTAATGGCATTCCCCATCCTGGAAGACAGAACATGACCCGACTCATAATTTATTATTTATGTACCACCAATGGGGGACGAGAGAGAGAGAGAGAGAGAGAGAGAGAGAGAGAGAGAGAGAGAGTTTTCAATCATGGCAACCCAATTGTGAAAGTCTTGATTTACAACAACACTGACTTCATTTAGGCACCAAGTAAAATCTTAGCTGTTCATCAAAGTCTTTGAATTTAACCAGTTGCAAACCGGCTTAATTATCATTTTAATTTTACTTTTAAACTACCCTGAGATTTTTTTTGATATACAATAGTGTCAGGCCAGCCGAACGCCGAAGATGAACCACGCGGACTCCTTCCGGTTAATCCAATATCTTTATTCAGGAACATAACAGTTGAAGCCAAAAAGTACTGTCCCCAACCACCCCAGCCCTTTTATACCCCTACCCTGGGAACCATCCCTTTACCCCAGTCCCACAGGGAGGTGCAGGTCCCATGGGAGCGGCCCTATCTCTCTGCTCCCAGCCGGCCAGCTGGAGATTGTTATGGCTAGGGTGCTGGTCGGGATCCGGATCCCATCGGCCTTGTTGATGGCCGTGGGCATCGATCCCTGACACAATAGGATAGAAATAGTCAAATTAATGGATAATAAAATGTTCAGGGACACACATCTGATTCAAAACAAGAAGTGCCCGCAGTTTGTTGTAGCCTGGCAAGCATCAGAGGATTTTTCTGACTCTTCAGGGGATGAGTTGCCCAGGGATTATGGGTTTAAGAGTGAACAGAGGAAAATGAAAGTACCAGTTCCCTTGAAGATGGGAAGTTTTCAAGGGAAAATAGATTAGACCTGAGAATGCAGGGTGTGAGAAGCCAACAAACAAGATTTTATCAGAGACTCTGAGATAAGGTCCAGAGATCCAGGTGTGTGAGGCATGATGTCATGGGTGGCTTGGGGTTGCTTTCAGGCTTTTCAGAAGAGACAATGTTGCTAAAGGAGATAGGTCTCCTGTTTATGATCTCAAGTTCTTGGTTCAAGTATTGTCAAGTTTCCTGTTCCTGTTATTTCCTTAGAGAGTTTACCTTGGGAAAGTTCCTGTTTTCATGGTCATGGATATATCTTTGGATTAATTCTGTGGTTGTTTGATTCCTTGGCTTTATGTCCCTTGGCATTTTTGGATTACTGCTATTTTGTATTTTTTATTCTACTGACCCTTTTGGATTTGTCCTTTTCCCCTTTTATATACTTTCTTTAATAAACATTCTTATATTGAATTATTGGCATAGTGCTGGGTGAAAGGGTGTTCCAGTGCTAGAGTGCAACACAGTTTAATATGCAGCATCCCAGGGTTTCAGTAAACTGGCCAGCCACAGTATATTCCAAAAGCTTTAGTCTGCACTTCTTATTTTCAAGCTTTCAATTCCTTTCTGTCTGGGTCCAAGTAGATTCCCATAATCTTGGAACATACTCTCAGTCTCAACTAACTTTTTAAAAATGTAGTCTCCATCCCATTATTTTCATGCTACTGCAAACCTTGGTGTTTCCCAGGGTACACCAATATAGGCTTCATGTACGGATAGAACTGTACCTATAATATAACGTCCTTTCATAGCCCTCCCCCTTATTTTATTAGGGATTTAAAAACTGTAAAACACATATGGATATTATAACAGAAAAATGATACTTTAATAATAAAATGAGCTGACTCATAATTTATAATTTATGTGCTACCAATAAGGGACATAGGACAGGCACTTCCCAGCCAAGGCAAAACAATTAAGAAACACATTCTCCCAAGAGATCTGATTTGCACCAACACTGGTTTCATTCACTTTTATGTTACTAAAGCAGTATCTGTGGTAAACACAATGAAATCTTTTTCTGGGACCAAAGTATCTCTCATTATGATTGATATCAGGGCTGAATTTCTCCTTAGAACATTTATAGCTCCAGTTCTCATACCCTCCAATGTGTTGGTCATCTTCATGTTGTAAAACTTGATATTCTGCATATTTCTTCCTGAATTTTACTGTGTTACTAGCCAGTCGTTAATTTAGTCAGTGTTAACTGGTAATAAAAGAATCAACAGTCTGTTTTTAGCTTTTGAGCCCAACCCAAAAAACATTTACCACTGTGTAAGTTATTGCCCACCAGGTGGAAATGATTACAAATGAGGTTTTAATCACTGGCCATTGAAGACAGCTCAGGAAGGACTTTATTGAAAAATGTTTCATGGAGGAGTATGCTAACCTTCAGGGTCCCCTATGTCTTGGCCTTAGCTCAACTGGAGTATTGGTGGATATATGGCAGCTGACAAGAATGCTTTCATATTATTTCATCTTTGGAACTAGGTTTGCCACAAAGAGAAGGCAATTTGATTTGATGTATATTTATGCCTGTTCTCTCTCTGTTGGAAATGTGTTCAGGTAGCTTGAAAAGCAAGGGCATGGGCACCATAAATTAACATCATAGACCAGGTTCTCTTTCCTATTCCCTGAGCTCCTGTAATACATCCAACTGCTTTTGAAATTGAGCTGCCCCCTTTTTAATGCCTATACACTGAATAGTGTCAAGAATGTTCAGGAGGATGAATCATGCTGGGAATGTCAGCATGATGTACTATATACATCTACTGCCTCTATATGAATACTGGTAAATTTTCATTTTGCAAAATCCAACCATATCTACCACCTCCACTGATATCAAGTTTTATTGAGATACAGCAAACCAGAGGTTCGATGGAAATGCAGCAAAATTATGCTTAAAAAGCTGCCCTGCCAAGTCGCTGAGCTGACCAGCTTATTTTTTGAGTTTCTTTTTATTAGTTTGTCAGTTTTTCATACATCACTCTAAGTTCTAGAGTTCACACATATTGGTACAACCCCATAGAACTACAACTAGTACCTACAATTTCAGCTTGTGTTAAACTTTTAATAGTGCAGTTTGAATATATGTGGTTCTAGCAATTCCAGCATCATACCTGGAGCCATTGCTGAGCGCCCCTTGGGTTCAGCCAGTCAATTAATTACAAACCCACCTAACTGTAGCATTGTCCAACCCAGAGTTTTCTAGTTTATTTGCTGAAGGCTTTACTGAAATCACTAGGTCTCTTCTCAAAGGTAATTTCAGTCATTTTCTTCCCACTGTGAGATTTATTTATTTATCTATCACATTTCTATACCGCCCCTCTCAGCCCGAACGCGACTCGGGGTGGTTTACACAAGGCAATCTCTGCCCTCCAACAAGCAAAACAATAACCATATAACACAACAATTAGCAATTTAAAACATACAATTACAGTTCTCAGCATCACGTTGAAATCACTTTCTGTCACATCATCGTCATTCCATATTAAAACATTATATTTAATCAGCAAATGCCTGCTCAAACAGCCAGGTCTTGAGTTTCAAAAATTTCAGGAGGGAAGGGGGCAATCTGATGTCACTAGGGAGGGTGTTCCAGAGTCGAGGAGCCACCACTGAAAAGGCCCTGTCTCTCGTCCCCGCCAATCGCGAGATAGTCTTTGAAAGCCATATCATTTCTATAAAGTATTTGTGACATATAAATTATTATGTTCTAAATCCACACATGGTTCTTTTGAGCAACAGGCAGCACCATTAAAAGAAACACCCATACTGAATGCTCTCTATACAGATAATTTAAAAGAAGCAGAAGTATCACTTTCAGCACGAAAAGGTGTTTCCTGCAGAGAAAATTGGTTTTTTTAAAATGCAAATCAATTGCGTTAATTTTACACAGAATAAACCTCGATAACGGTTTTTGTGTGTGTGCAAAATGCATTTTCTACACAAACCCCCCCACCATATTTCAATTTTGAGCTTTTTGCACACACACACACACACACACACACACACACACACACACACACAAACAACCACTTGTCAATTTTGAGCAGAATACGTCTGGAACTAGAAAAGCTCCTCATTGGCCCAAGATTCTTTTTATTCAGCTTTCTCAACACTTGGAAAATATCTTAAGACATTATCAAATATTCTTTCCAACCGCAGCATGAGTGACAGCATAGCATAAGGTTTAAAGCAAAAGTGATAATGCATTGAAACATTATTTAGCAGCTGTGACCCAAGCTTCATTCAGCTAACATGGGGTTAAATTACCACTTAAGGTGTAAGATGCCCTTTGCTGACAAAGCCTTGTGTTATTATTGGGATACAAAAAGTTCAGAATCTTCAGAGGTCAGCAATATCAAAGTTTTACCACATTTCTCTTCAAGGAGCTGTTGTCCTGTTCTTTCAAGCTGACTACTAGCAAGAGGACATTTGGCAGAGGCTGATCTCCAAAGGCTCAGGGTATCCCTTCCTTAACCATGGGGAACTTCAGAACAGAAGGTTTACTTCTCTGTACCCTTTTTAGTTAAGGGACATCAGGGTTTTTATTGTGCTTTGCTTATAGCTTATAGTGTCTTTGAAATGTGATCTGTTTCTATAACTTTGCAACTTTTGAAGCTATGCCTAGAGAAGGATACTCCAAGATACCCAGAAACTTGAGATGTTAGAATAAAACTGCCTTAAAATCTATGTTAAGCTTTTGGCTACTTGGCACACAGACACACATGTCTTTCTTCTCCAGGGGGAAGGAATGGAAAAGTTGTTTACTTTACTTTATGTTATTTATTTATTTCCAACATTTGTACCCCATCCTTCTCAACCCCGGAAGGGGGGCTCAGGGTGGCTTACAACGGCAAAAATTCAATGCCAACACATACAAAATACATACACAATATTTTACAACATTACACATTAAATAAAACCATTAAGTTAAAATCCATTTTAAAACATTATTAACAACCATTAGCTAATTCCAATCCAATTCAGCATCCAAAGACTTTGTCAGAGTCTGTCCATTGGTAGTTCACGTAAACATTGCAATCGCTACCAAGCCTGCACCCCAAATTCCTAGCCCCAGAACCATGATTTAAGCTTCTTCCTGAAGTAGAGGAGGGACGAAGCTGACCTAATCTTGCTGGGGAGGGTGTTCCAGAGGTGGGGGCCCACCACCGAGAAGGCCCTGTCTCTAGGACTGTGGTATTCCAGCCTAGCCTGGTGTTCCTGCCTAGTGGTCAGAGACAGCCCCCGGGGGTCCCAGCTGTCTCGGATCAAGGGGAAGATGGGTGACGAGGAAGACTTAGAATGGGACAATGGCTGGCTTCAGGGTTATGATACTACAGGAGAGGATTTTGATGACTCTATGGAAGTCAGTTCTGAACTGGATAATGAGAGAGCTCTTGACCTTGATTCCCATGAAAGATTATTTACTCCCTTGCCAGATGCGCAGGAGGAAGATTGGGATGTAAGGGAGGATTCAGTTTCTCAAGAGCAGAGCTCACCGCCTGGGCCTGCTAATGAAAAGGAATTTGACAGGAGGGCCAGTATCCGTTCTTCGAGGAGAGATTGGGGGGTGAACAGGGGGGTATGTTGGACCCACAAGAACTAGTTTGCTTTATTAGTTGATACCCGGACTGTTCTAGTCAGATCCAAAGCTACGTTTGGTACAGAAAGGTTTTTGCCAAGTCTCCACATTCACGAAGGCCGCCGGAGCTGCCTGTTTCCAGTTCCTCGCTTAAACCGCATGGGCGGTTTTCCTTGTCTTTTGGACTCTTGTTCTTCCATGGTTTCAAGCTATTTGGATTTACAACTCAAGAACCTTTGGACTATTTTGCTATTACTTTGAGTGCTTCATTTTATCTCTTTGGACTATTCTTAACTCCTTATTCTAAATAAAATTATCATTATTGCATCTGCCTGGTGTGTGTGATCTAGGGGGAACTTCCAGCGTTCTGAGGTGCAACAAGTCCCCTCCAAACGTGTTTGCAACAAAGGCAAGACGGAGAGTAGGGCCTCCCCGGACGTTCAGATAAGTAAGCTGGGCCGGAACCATATAGGGTTTTATAGGTCAAGATCAGCACTTTGAATTGTGCTTAGAAATGGATAGGCAGCCAGTGAAGCTGCTATGTTACATATCTCTGCCATCTTCTGTGAAAGGTGAAGAAGGGATTGCTGGGTGTGTGGATGGGAGTTAGGAGCTCCTGTTGACTATCCCTCTCTTTTTTGCCCAAGGGTGTCAGGATTGGGAAACCTGAGCTTTGGGGAAGACCAGGTCCCCAACCTGTCATGAGGCAGCAGCGACCTTTGCCTTAATTCCTGACGCGACCTTTGTCCTACTTTTCATGAGACTGCTGAGTCAGACTGGGAGTGAGGTAACTTCCAGGTGCCTAGGAGGGAAGTGAGGTAACTCCTCCAGGCTTGGACATTGGACATTGAGACTCATGACGCTGACTCTGTGACCCTGGGGTCATGCCCCTATGGACTACTGGGATTGCTGATTCATGGAAGGCTGATGAAACCTCCTC
>JARBWK010000016.1:24401980-24427025 GCA_030556195.1 Anolis apletophallus | reverse complement strand
GGGGGGGTGAACAGGGGGGTATGTTGGACCCACAAGAACTAGTTTGCTTTATTAGTTGATACCCGGACTGTTCTAGTCAGATCCAAAGCTACGTTTGGTACAGAAAGGTTTTTGCCAAGTCTCCACATTCACGAAGGCCGCCGGAGCTGCCTGTTTCCAGTTCCTCGCTTAAACCGCATGGGCGGTTTTCCTTGTCTTTTGGACTCTTGTTCTTCCATGGTTTCAAGCTATTTGGATTTACAACTCAAGAACCTTTGGACTATTTTGCTATTACTTTGACTGCTTCATTTTATCTCTTTGGACTATTCTTAACTCCTTATTCTAAATAAAATTATCATTATTGCATCTGCCTGGTGTGTGTGATCTAGGGGGAACTTCCAGCGTTCTGAGGTGCAACAAGTCCCCTCCAAACGTGTTTGCAACAAAGGCAAGACGGAGAGTAGGGCCTCCCCGGACGTTCAGATAGTGTCAGGATTGGGAAACCTGAGCTTTGGGGAAGACCAGGTCCCCAACCTGTCATGAGGCAGCAGCGACCTTTGCCTTAATTCCTGACGCGACCTTTGTCCTACTTTTCATGAGACTGCTGAGTCAGACTGGGAGTGAGGTAACTTCCAGGTGCCTAGGAGGGAAGTGAGGTAACTCCTCCAGGCTTGGACATTGGACATTGAGACTCATGACGCTGACTCTGTGACCCTGGGGTCATGCCCCTATGGACTACTGGGATTGCTGATTCATGGAAGGCTGATGAAACCTCCTCTGGACATTGCATGGGAGGGGGAGGGGCTATCGGGGTATATAAGGTGTGTTTGGGGGGCGGGCCGGTGCTTTAGCTTCACGGGTGCCGTACCTTCAATAAAATCGTGTTGGACCAAGCTGACTTCTACGCGTGATCCCTACCGTGTTTTGGAGAGTCGTTACAGAAGCTAAAGCCCCTGACCAGCTATCCCAGCAATGGCGAGGTTGGCGTGGAACGAGGAGAAGTATCTGGACAGCTGGGTTTTGGATGAGAATGAAGAGATCCGAAGAACCCAGGAGTGGGAGTGGACCACTCTAGACCAGGTGGGGAGTCCAGATGTATCCCAGGAATGGATGGCCCAGGAGAGGAGGCTCCGTGAAGGGGAGCAGCTCTGGCAAGCCCAGGTGGACGAGATGCAAGCGAGGGAGAGAAGGGGCCTGGCAGATGGATGGGCGCAGGAGCACTGTGGAGCCGAGGTGGTCGTTTGGGAGTGATCCAGGCGGTGGAACACCGAGAGGCTCGCTTGGAAGACCAGGCGGTGGAGTACCAAGGTGCTCGTCTGGAGGGGATCCAGTGGGATCTGGAGAAGCGTGCCAGGGATGGTAAGGCGGACCTGGCAACGGGAGGAGGTAGTGAGACCCCCGAACCGGAATCACCGTCAAAATTTGATGTGTTAAGCTGTCAAATAGAAGCAGTGGTGCAGACGATGAACCGGTTGTCCCAGAGGTTGGATGAGAAGGACCAGAGAGAGTCAATGTGGCAGGCTCCAGGAGGTGGAGATTTTACCTATCATTCCTAGATCTTCTTCGGGAGTGAGGAACCAAAACCGAGGTCGGGGAAGTCCTGTTTCAGCGCGTCCTAGATCTCCTTTGGGAGTGAGGATGATGGGAGAGGATGGCCTGAGGAGTCCAAAGCCTGTTACAAGAGTCCCATCAGCTGGAATGGGGAGAGGTATTGCAAGACCTGGAAATTTGCCAGGGCAAGGAATGGCTTCCCAAGAATTTGGTGGCCGAATGAAAAAGGAGCCATTACGAGTAGAATTTGAGGGGGAAGCATCCAAAGTTGCCTTTTCATTGCAGCAGTACAAGACCATATGGAAGATTATGGACATTTGTATCCCAGTGAAAGTAGCCAAGTAAGAGCTGTTGGTGCTGTGTTCAAAGGTCGTGCTGCTGAGTGGTATGTACAGTGCCACGATCGTCGGGATCCCTGCCTTGGATCAGTGAGGAGGTTCCTGCGTGCCATCAGGAACAGGTTTCGGGATCCCCTTGAGAGGATTAAAGCGAAGGAGGCGTTGCGGTGCCTGACCCAAGGTACCAAATCGGTGACCGAGTATGCCGAAGAATTTATGGGACTCGCAGGGAAGGTGGCAGAATGGTCCCAAGCCACCTTGTTGGAGATGTTCAAGGACGGTTTACGCCGGGAGGTTTTAGAGTGGTGCCTTCACCGTGATGATCCAGGAGATATTGACGGATGGATCCAGTTGGCGGGCAACGAGGGAATCCTGGCCCAGGTGCGGAGGCGGCAGGCTCAACCGATGAGGTCAAGAGGCGGTGGTCGAGCATGGAAAGAGAACCGGCCTAGAGGGATGGAGGCTAAGTCTGTTGGCGACAACCGTTCCAGTGTTAGCAGGAAGCCGATGCTGAATCGAGTTCGGTGTTATGCTTGTAATCAACCCGGGCATTTTGCTTATCAATGCCAACAGAAGCCGGCAGTGAAGGTGGCAGCAGCTAAGGCTGTTGTGGTGGACAATGTTGAAAGTGTGAAAGTTGGGGTGAGGAATAACATACAATGTACTTTGGGATTGATTAAGGGTGATCTTGTGGTGAAGAAAAAGGCTTTAGTAGACTGCGGGTGTTCTGAGAATATCATGTCACCTCAGTTAGTGGAGGAGTTAGGTGGTGAGACTGAACCGTTAGAGACTCCAGTTACCTTTAAGCAATTGGATGGGACGACTATTGAGGGTGGACCTTTCTCTGCAGGGATGAAAGGGTTAAAGGGGCGTGTAGGGCCATGGGAGGGGAGTATTGACTTTGTTATGGCTCCCATAAAAGGGCACGAAGTGGTTTTAGGTATGCCTTGGTTAGAAAAAGTGAACCCCAAAATTGATTGGAAGGCAGGGACAGTGCAGTGTGCCCCTAATGTGAAGAGAAGGGTTAATGATGAAGTGAAAGGGGTGCCTCAAGAGTATTGGGATTATGTTGACGTGTTTAACCCAAAGTTAGCCCAAAAGCTTCCTCCTCTAAGAAATGTACAATGTAGCATAGAGATAAAAGAGGGGGCAGTTTTACCTAAACCCAAAATCTATGCTATGACTGTCAAAGAGAAAATCGCTTTAAGAGAACAGATAGATGATTATCTGAAGAAGGGGTTTATTAGGCGATCAGAGTCCCCTTTAGCCGCACCAGTGTTATTTAGGGAGAAGAAAGATGGTAAGTTGAGATTGTGCATTGACTATAGAGGGTTGAATGCAGTTAGCACTACAAACTGCTATCCCCTGCCGTTGATCAAGGATCTATTGGGATTATTAGGAGGTTGTAAGTTTTTACGAAATTAGATTTGATCGACGCGTTCCATATGATTCGTGTTAAGGAAAGTGACCAGTGGAAGACCGCGTTTTCGTGCCCTCTCGGGTTATTCGAGTGGGTCGTGATGCCCTTCGGTTTGGCAGGGTCTCCAGGTCTGTTTATGCAATTAATTAATGAGGTGTTGCACCCCTTTTGTATAAAGGGGTTTTTGTGTACTTAGATGACATTGTGGTAGCAACAAGTACGAAAGAGGAGCATGTTAGGTTGGTGCGAGAGGTGTTAGAGCGGTTGAGGCAAGCTAGTTTGTTTGTGAAGCTGAGTAAGTGTGAGTTTGGTAAAAATCAGATTGATTTCTTAGGATATAGGATTGGTGAGAGTGGTGTGGCCATGGATCCGGCGAAGGTGGATGACGTGTTGAGCTGGGAGGCTCCGCGTACCCGGAGGCAGTTGCAGGCTTTTTTAGGGCTAGCGAATTTCTATCGGACTTTTATCCCCCGGATTTGCTGCTATAGCCCTCCCACTCACTGAGCTATTGAAGACCAAGGGGCAAGGGGAATCTAGGAAGGTTAAGTCCCCAGGTGCAGTGTTGAATTGGGACCAGGGTTGTCAGGAAGCTTTTGTGAGGCTGAAGAAAGCCTTTACTGAGGGGCCATTGTTGTTGCATCCTGATGTGAATGAACCTTTTGTAGTTCAGTGTGATGCTTCTGCTTGGGCATATGGGGGGGGCTTTGTTGCAAGAGGATGGTCAAGGGAAATTGAGACCTTGTGCTTATTTTTCGAAGAAATTTGGGGAACATGAACGTAAGTGGCCGGTGTGGGAGAAGGAGGCATTTGCAGTGCGCAATGCATTAGTGACTTGGAGGCAGTTTCTGGAAGGGGCTGCATTTCCATTTGTGGTAATGACTGATCACCAGAATTTGAAGTATTTAAGGAACCCACAGAAGTTGTCCCCGAAGTTGGTGAGGTGGTCCCAGTTTTTCAATAGGTTTAATTTTAGGTTACAGCACATTAAAGGTAAAGAGAACGTTGTGGCTGATGCTTTGTCTCGATATCCTAGTGTAGGGGAGAATGGGTTGCATAAGGAAGGAGAGGTTTTTTCCAAAGAGCAGTGGGGTTGTGCGGTGCAGACCCGATCACAGGAGAAGGCGGTGCTAAAAAAGGAAGTGGAAGTTGTGGATGAATGGAGCTTAGAGTTACAAAGGAATTATGTGGATGATCAGTGGTTACAGGAGCATGAGAAGGAATGTGTTATGGTAAAGGAGTTATGGATGGTTGGTGGTAAGATTTATGTCCCCAAGAGGTTGCGAGTGAAAGTGTTGGAGATGATGCATGATCACAAGACGGCTGGGCATTGGGGATGACTAAGACTGTGTTAGCTGTTAAGAAGAGGTATTGGTGGCCTGGCATGAAGGTGGAGATAAGGCAGTATGTGGAAGGTTGTGAAAGGTGTGCTAGAAGCAAAGTTCCCTCTGCTAAGCCGCGAGGTTTGATACAAGTAGTGGCTGATCCGGTGAAACCGTGGACGCATGTTAGTACGGATTTTGTAGGTGAGCTGCCGTGCAGCCGAGGTTATCGTTATATATGGACGGTATTGGATATGTTTTCTAAGCAAGCCCATTTCATTCCCTTAAAGGGATTGCCGTCAGCAGAACGCTTGGCAGAGCTGTATGTGCAGCATGTGTATAGGTTGCATGGTTGTCCGAGCAGGTGTTGAGTGACAGAGGAGTCCAGTTTACCGCTCAGTTTTGGGGAAGGTTTTTGGAGGTATTAGGAGCACAAAGACGTTTGACATCTGCTTATCATCCTTCTTGTAATGGCGCTGTGGAGAGAATGCATAAATCTTTAGGGACCTATCTGAGGGTGTTTAGCAATCAAGAACAGAATAATTGGTCTGATCTCCTGCCATACGCTGAAGTGGCTTACAATAGCTCTGTGCATTCGTCGACTGGGAGGTCCCCTTTGAGGTTGTTTATGGGCAAGAAATCGCTCCATTGCCTCAGCTTTTGGAGGTGGAAGGGGGCGGAGAAAGGGTGGAGTGGAAAGGGCAAGCCAGAGAGGTTTGGAAGGAAGTGGCGGAGGCTTTAAGGAAGGCACAACGGTCCTATAAGTTGTTCGGAGATCGCAAGCGGCAGGAAGGGGAGGAGTATGCTGAAGGGGATTTGGTGTGGCTGTCCACAGAGAATTTAAAACTAGGATACAAGTCTAAAAAGTTAAGTCCGAAGTATATTGGGCCTTTTAAGGTAGAAAGGGTTGTGAATAAGGTGTCGTATACCTTGTTATTGCCTAAGAGTCTGGGGAAGGTTCACCCAACTTTCCATTGTAGTTTTTTGAAAAAGTATGTGAATCCATTTCCCCCACGGGATTGAATATGTTTTATTTCCTCAGGGGGAGGACGAGGTGGATGAGACCGTTATGTCAGGATTGGGAAACCTGAGCTTTGGGGAAGACCAGGTTCCCAACCTATCATGAGGCAGCAGCGACCTTTGCCTTAATTCCTGACGCGACCTTTGTCCTACTTTTCATGAGACTGCTGAGTCAGACTGGGAGTGAGGTAACTTCCAGGTGCCTAGGAGGGAAGTGAGGTAACTCCTCCAGGCTTGGACATTGGACATTGAGACTCATGACGCTGACTCTGTGACCCTGGGGTCATGCCCCTATGGACTACTGGGATTGCTGATTCATGGAAGGCTGATGAAACCTCCTCTGGACATTGCATGGGAAGGGGAGGGGCTATCGGGGTATATAAGGTGTGTTTGGGGGGCGGGCCGGTGCTTTAGCTTCACGGGTGCCGTACCTTCAATAAAATCGTGTTGGACCAAGCTGACTTCTACGCGTGATCCCTACCGTGTTTTGGAGAGTCGTTACAAAGGTGTCTGTCCAGTTGCTGAAAAACATTTTCCTCTGCCATACAGTTTTATTTGCTTATCTGAGTTTTACCTAAATTGTATGTGCAGAGTTTCCTCATACAAACCTTAAGCAGTTTTCCTGGCTTGCTTCCTAATCCTTCTTGCACGTTGGAAGTTCTTGGTGATACTACAGGGGCAATGAACTCGGATTCTAGTCCTGAAATCTCAAGGAGTGGGATGTTGCTCACCTGGCAACCCAATGGCTACATGTCGCTAAGGAAAACAATGCAATGCAATTGACTGACAGTGCTTCCTCCTGTCAGTCAAGAACAGTGAAGTGAAAGGTTATGACATTATGTTGCCCCTAAGCACACTTTGGCACATGCTGATATCTCCAATATTGCCAATTTGCAAGTAATTCCCTTGTTTTCAATGGTAATAAATCTTCACCTTCTGCCAAATACGCTGCAGGTGATCCAAGTTGAAATATGCAAAAGAGTTGTAAATCAAAGCAAGTGAGAAATGGAAGCCCAAGCTACACAAATAGCTGGCTCAGTTTAGCATATGCTAAATGTCTTTAAATTTTGTTAAAGAAAGAGCAAACATGACCTTTCCATCCATATCCCAATACACCAGGGGATGGGCAACTGAAGATGGGGCAAAGCCTAACCCCACACACTTAGGGTAGGTGTCAGCATCCTATTTCAACCTAGAAATCCAAAGTGGGACTCACTCCTGACAGTTTGATGTCTGTTTGGGGAGTGGTAAGTGTTGTAATTAATAAGCCACTCTTAGGACACTAAGGACGAGTAAGGAATGAAAACAATATTGAGACAAACTCAGATTTGAATGTATCTGCATTTAATTTAAAATAGGAAAACCCTTTTTATGTGATCCAAAATGTTTTAAACAATGACATATACACATCATACACACACACACACACACACAAAATACCACAGAGTTTTTTTAAAGCTTCTTGAAGAGCTAATTTTACAAGTTATATTCCGGTTATCTGAATATCAGTATTAAGTGCATCTAAGAAATTATCTGTGACTAGCTGTACCTGCCATGTGTTGCTGTGGCTAACCTTCCCTACCCCTTTCTCTCCTTTCTTCCTTCCCTTTTTTCTTTCCTTCTCTCCTTACTTCCTTCCCCTCTCTTTATCTTTCCCTTTTTTTCTTTCTCTCCTTCTCTACCTATTCTTGGACTGCAACTCCTAACAGTCCTCCTGATAGATCGATCTACCTACCTACCTACCTATGTAATCTATCTTATCTATCTGGAGGATTGCTGAGAGTTGCAGTCCAAGAATAGAAAACTGGATATATGCACTATATTGTAGTTTAGCTTTTTTGGTTTTTAAGTCATTTCTGCTGCTTGGGGGGGGGGGGGTATGAATGATGGTCACTCATTGGTCTGTTAAAAGCATAGTGTCCAAATTTTGAGTCAATTCGTCCAGTAGTTTTTCAGTTATGTAAAATCCACAAACTAACATTTTGTGTCACAAAACACTAGGACTAGAGGGCACTCCCTGAAGCTCCAAGGTAGGAAAATTAGGACTAATAAAGGGAAATATTTCTTCACCCAGAGGGTCATTGGGTAATGGAATTTACTTCCAGAAGAGGTTGTGACAGCTGTCAGCCTGAACAACTTCAAGGCAGGATTAGACAGATTCATGGATACCAAGTGTATCGGTAGTTACTGAAAAGGACATTCAGGTGCCACCTCGGAGTTGGTTGAGGTAGGCAGGATTTCCCTGGGTACTGGTTGTGGGGGTCGGGAGCAGGTCAGGGTTTTGCCCTCCCTTCTGCTCGAGATCCCCGTGTACAACTGGTGGGCCACTGTGTGATACAGAATGCTGGACTAGATGGGCTGAGGCCCGATTCTAATGGCAATCAATCCTCCAATGGGATAACACTATCATTCAAGATGTGTACCTTTTGGCAGGTCAACTGTGGTAATTATTCAAATAAACATTTCATAAAGGTTCATTTGTGTCATCATTGTTTTTATGCAACCATTCATTGATTCACATATGCATTAATTCAAATTCATGTGGTCTAGGACCCAATCATGTCCTTTTGGTTACAACATAAATTCTACATTCATTATTGGCATTTCTTCATTTCAAGATAAAGTTTACAGTTATACATTAATTGTTGTCGTTCCTGGTCAAATTAAATCATATAAGATAGTTCTTACACTTTTATCCTGATCAAATCGAATCATATTTTACTTTACACCTTCAGTTTGAGTCATAGGGAGCATTTCAACCATCATGTTACATAGAAATCATAATTTTTAATTTTCCAAAACAAAGTTACACTATGAATGATGGCTCTATTGTAATTTCTTGGCACACTTTTTTATTATTAAGCAAGTTAGGGCTCCAGAGTCAGGCTTAGTGGATGTGTATTTGATAATATTCTATTATGTCTTCAATATGGACTCAGAATATTGAAGACATAATAGAATATTATCAAAACACACATCCACTAAGCCTGACTCTGGAGCCCTAACTTGCTTAATAATAAAAAAGTGGGCCAAGAAATTACAATAGAGCCATCATTCATAGTGTAACTTTGTTTTGGAAAATTAAAAATTATGATTTCTATGTAACATGATGGTTGAAATGCTCCCTATGACTCAAACTGAAGGTGTAAAGTAAAATATGATTCGATTTGATCAGGATAAAAGTGTAAGAACTATCTTATATGATTTAATTTGACCAGGAACGACAACAATTAATGTATAACTGTAAACTTTATCTTGAAATGAAGAAATGCCAATAATGAATGTAGAATTTATGTTGTAACCAAAAGGACATGATTGGGTCCTAGACCACATGAATTTGAATTAATGCATATGTGAATCAATGAATGGTTGCATAAAAACAATGATGACACAAATGAACCTTTATGAAATGTTTATTTGAATAATTACCACAGTTGACCTGCCAAAAGGTACACATCTTGAATGATAGTGTTATCCCATTGGAGGATTGATTGCCATTAGAGAGGACTACATATTGTTTTATATTAGTGACTGTGCACTGTAAGCTTTCACTATATTATCTGAGGTCCGATTCAGCATGGCTTTTCTTATGTTCTTATGTTCTTATTTTTATTTATATAGATAATGATCATAATGCCCAAATATTATGCTATTTCGATGTCCTAAATGAAGATAACTTTGCTTGAAACTGTGAGACATTGCCTTCATTTAGATGAACACTAGATTATTTATACAATTGCCACAGCAAATTGTATGGGGTTCTTTACTTAGCAACAAGCCAATCCGCTTCTTCAGTGGAAGCCCTCCCCTCTCATTAAGGAGTAGACCATCAACACTTTTTAACTTTTGTAGAAAAGCTTCATACAGTATTTACAACAGTCTTAGCAGAGTTTGTTGACTCTCTTTCAGCCCCACTTTATAGTCCCACTAAGTTCATACTTTCACCAGTCTTTAGCTTTTCTCTCTGGTCTTCAGTGATCCTACAATCTCACTGTATCTTGAACTCCAGAAGCTTAACATTGTGGCAGCAGCTCCAACTCACACAACTCTTTCTCTCTCCAATATATCGCTCCTCCAACACTCTCTTCTCCCACACACTCAACCTACAGAGAAGCTTGTGCTTATTTTATTACACTTTAGCTACTCCACCCTGGCTGCAAATTACTCAATAATAACCACCAGGTGTTTGGGTCCTTAAAGCAGTGGTTCCCAATCCTTTTTTTTGACCAGGGTCCACTTTGACCAGGGACCACTCTCCAACATTATTATCAAAAGGCTTACAAAGCTGTTTTTGGTCAACTTTAGCTTTAGTTTGGTTATTTGAAGTGCTGATTTACAAAATTGCATTGAATAAACCACATCAGCTCTAGTTCCTGATACGGAACACATGCCATCCAGTTGTTGCAATCTGCTTGCCCACAGAAAACCATATTTAATAATCTAGAGCTGATGTGGTAGTAGTAATCTTTCATAGGGAGACAGCCTCTCCCCTCATGACATCCCCATTGCCTTGGCACTATAAGAGGGTTTTGTAAGACCAGGGACTTTTGTTGTCATGTGGTTTTGAGGCAACGGTGTAATAATGTTGAGGCCACAGACACTATTTCATTCTTACGGACCACAGGTTGGGAACCACTGCCTTAAAGCTTGCTGCTGGAATGGTCCTGATTCTTACAATCACTTATTGTCACTTTAGAAATGGCATATAGTTACACAACTCTGACAGTAAGGGTGAGGGTTCACTCCAAGTCTTTATATGTAAAAGTGAGAAAGAAATGTTTTTGCTTACCTGGGGTTGAGTCCACGATTCTAGGCTGGTCTCTTTTAATGGTGACTGTTGTCTTCCTGCTTCTTTTGAATGCTTTTTTTGGAGGAAAAGAGTTGCCAGTTATTTCCTAGACCAATACATTGAAGTTTTAACACATTTTTAAAATATGAGGAAATATGTTTTTGAAAAATAATCAATAAATGAAATATACATTGACAAATCCAAGCTGACTTGGTGATGCTGGCGTGTCTCTGGAAATAACCAGTTATGTCTACATTGTTTCATGACCCAAAAACAAACACACATCATCACAACATAGTATCACCAATACTAACCTCTGTATGAGCTTCATAAAGCACGAATAGAGGTTTCTTTCACACCAGGGCTATTGCTGTTTCTATACGGTAGGCACTTTAGAGCATCTTACAACACTTCAATAGTATATTGGAGTAGCATCTCAATCACCTCATGGTCCTTCCCATTGTACCTTTGTTCTTCCCAAATTTAGAAATGATTGAATACATTTAAACTGAATTAAATGTGAAAACACTTGTGATTTAAGTGATCTGGAGTCATCTAGAAGTAATTTCTTTTGCTGAAGCAGCCTGTTCTCATCTCCCTGGTGAAATTACATCTCATTTCCCAACCACCTTGCAAAACCCGCTAATGTGCATAATAACTGCCCATAAATGCTCTTGGTTTTATGAACAAAGGGACAGAAGCACCACGGTAGCCTCCAGAGATTCTTCACTAAATTGTTGTGTGAGTCTATTGAGCCAACTCGCTTAGAAACGGGCCATGCAATGAATTTCTTCTTAACCTTTTTGTATCTTTGTTTTTATTTTTTTAAGTGGGTTCATACAGTGAGACAATAGATAATAACATCTTAGTTTCCAAAGTTGACTGGAATGTTTCAATAACATTAGAAGAGCAAGGTGCAGTTTACATTAGAAGAGCAAGGTGCAGTTACATGCAAGGAACTGGCTAAATTTTAGTGGAATCACTATTGCATTTGTGTCTTAAGAGAAAAAGGCTCACCCTGGTTAATTACAATACACATGTTGGGTGAATGGTCGAATTAAGGCCAGCAAATTTTGGTCACTCCTGGGGAGTGTTTGTAATTTAAATTTGGGCTTCCTGAATGTTTGCTCCTGAGCTTACTCTGCATTAGCTCCTGGCTTGCTGCCTATTTGATGCATGTACAATGCAAGGACTGTACATGAGTGTGCTACTCCAGAAGGACTGTGACCATATTAATGCAATACTGTAATTTTGTGTTGAAGTTACTGGTTTTCTGAACTCTAGTGCATGAGAGAGAAATTTAAAAGATCAGAAAATGCCCAGTGACCAAAAGGAAGGAGGAAATCCTGATGGCTCTTCATCATAGAGGATGAAGCAACAGTACCCCCTGTGGTTGAATTCGAGCACAACCTGCAAGGCACCCAAAAGCAAGATGTTGACACAACATACCTCCTTTCTGTTCTGTATGTCTTGTCATGTCTATCCAAGATGGAACTGAATGTTTGCAGTGTAAGTGTACTGTGATCCGCCCTGAGTCCCCTTGGGGAGATAGGGCGCAATATAAATAAAGTGTTGTTGTTGTTATTTATGGGTTGCTGTAAGTTTTCCAGGCTGTGGGTTTTCAGAAGTTGCGAGGTTGCCTGCCATAGATGTGGGTGAAACATCAGGAGAGAATGCTTCTGGAACATGGCCATACAGCTTGGAAAACTCACAGCAATGCCAGGAGAGAATGTTTCTGGAACATGGCCAGACAGCCTGGAAAATTCACATCAACCCAGCGATTTTTGCCATGAAAGCCTTTGACAACACAGTATAGACTTTATTAGCATTTTCTGTATTATGCAGATCATTACCCAGACCTTTGGAATACTTTTCCATATATATATATATATATGTGTGTGTGTGTGTGTGTGTGTGTGTGTGTGTGTATGTATATATGTAGAGGAGGGGAGTAAAGATACCTCAGGGTGCAAAAAGTTTTTCTCTCTCTATTTTGCGCATACATTTTCCTAATAACGCACACACCAATTTGGTTTCTGCCTTCAACCACCTCATGGTTTAAGTGAACTGAAATCACTTAAGTAGTCATTAGCTTAAGTGAATGGGAGTCATGGATGGTGAAGCAGACACTATCCTATGGCAGGACACAGCTCCTGGGTGTCTAATCTATTGGAAGTCAATATTTGTCTCTTTGCTGTTTGTCATCTGTGTTACTTTGTTTCAAAGTGATCAACCTTCAGCGAAACGGTTCTCTCTCTCTCAGTCTTTCTCATTCAACCACAAACATACTCTTGCACCAGAGCTCTCAATATTATGAAACATTGAAACCACCTTTCCAGAATCCTTTGTTTGTGCTCCCATCGCTTTCATCCACCTGACATTTAAACGTAATACACAGATGAAAATTAAATCCATAATGAGACAAAGATGTTATGATTGATTTCAGTCTGAATGTTACATTATGGCTTCGGCAGCACAATTACAGCTCCCAAAGCTCCAATCCTGTCACCAATAAAAAATTTCTCTGACAGCGAGGCACGGTTGTTAGGAGGAATTAGGTTCATATAATGTCATGCTTAACTAAACCACAACTAACTTTTTAAAGTATAGTCTTTTGAAATAACCTAAATGTTTACAAGTAGGGGTTTTTTTTTGTGTTCAGAAGCGACCTGAGAAACTGAAAATTGCTTCTGGTGTGCGAGAATTGGCCATCTGCAAGGACGTTGCCCAGGGGATACCCGAATGTTCTAGAGCAGGGCTGCCAACGAAGTCGATCGCAAGTCCAAATGAGGTTGATCGTAGCCTCTCTCTCATCTTGCCACCGCGCGGGCGCTCCTGCACTCCTGCTCCTTCCACCCGTGTGGCGCTCCTTCCACGCGCCATTGCGGGAAGAAGGGAGCGCCTTCCATGGGACATTGCGGGAACCTTGCCTCTCTCTCACCGGCAGCTTCCCTGCCTCACGCTCCTTCTGAAGCCCCGCCTCATGCTCCCTTGTTCCTGCAATGCCCCACGGAAGGAGCGCGAGGCGGGTGGAAGGAGTAGGAGCGCAGGAGTGCGCGTGTGACGGCAGGATGAGAGAGAGGCAGGGCGGAGCACGAGGTGGGGCCTCTGGAGCAGGAGCACAGGAGCGCAAGAGTGCAGGAACGCACGCATGGCGGCAGGAGCGCATGCGCAGAAGGTAGGTAGATCATTTCGACTTGGTTGGTTAAAAGTAGCTTGCATGCTGAAAAAGTGTGGGCACCCCTGTTCTAGAGGATGCCTGCCATAGATCCAGGTGAAACCTCAGGAGAGAATGCTTCTAGAACATGGCTATACAGCTCGGAAAACCTATAACAACCCACTGAAAAACTTGTCAACAGTTCCATCACAATCATAATAGTACAAACTAGATCAACATCTAAAATGAATATAGCAATTTTCATGAAAAACCAAAGACGATTTGTTTAGCCTGTAAAGGAAGCATAAAAGTCAATGTGCATCTACATTGTAGAATTAATGAAGTTTGGCACCACTTTAATTGCCATAGCTCAATGCTATGGACTCATGCTAGTTGTAGTTTTACAAGGTGTTTAGACAACAGGATTTCCCTCATAGCCAAAGGCTAAAGAGGGAGAGGATTTTGCCCCCTCCCACGGAGAAAGAGGAGGTTCTTGGAACCTCTTGGAGGCAGGGGGCGTGGCCTCCCTTTAGGAAGGCCAGCCTCCTGAGAGCTCAGTTGGAGCTCTGCACTCGGAGGAGACGGTCGAAGGTCTCCTCCCTCAGGTGAGCTCCATGGGTGGGAGTGAGGCCTGTCCCTCCGCCCCCCGGGCGGGTTTGTCGTGCCATCCATCAGTTGGGCCCGGGGCCGCGGGGCCTGGGCTCGGAGTGGCTGGGGGGGTGCGGGGGCCGGTCCCGAGCCCGCCCGCCCCCCGCGGCACCGGGCTCTTGCCTCCCCGCATGGCCCCATTGGTGGGGAGGGCATCTTTTGGGCCTCGAGGTTGGGCGCCAACCTTTTTCCTGCTCACAATTGGGCAGGTTGTGAGAGGCCCAGCACAGTGGCACATCGCGCCGGCGGCCCAGAGGAGACTGGGGCTGGTCTCCTCGGGCCTTGCCGTGTGTCCTGGGTGGGGGACGGGGCTTCGGGGCTTGTCGCCCCCGTTTGGAGGCGAGGCTGCGCGGCCGGGGCTGGTCCCCTCCCCACTCCTCGCCGTCCGGGGCAGCAGCTTGCTGGTGGGGCAAGTCGCGGTGGGCCCGGGCAGGAGCGGATGCTGCTTCTCTACTGGGCAGCCATCGCCCTGCCTGGGGCCTGTTTGCCTGGGTGCTGGCTGGGCAGCTTCTGTGCCCGGCCCCTCCCCCTCTTTAATTTTCCTTTCCGGAGCGGCACCAGCTCAGGGAGGCGCCATGTTGGCCACATGGCCGCTCCCCCACGTTCACAGTCTGGCCGTCGACATTTTGTCACAGGTGCCTGGGGCCATGCTGGTGGGAACTGGTGTATCAGCCTATCTAGGTCCCATTTATTAGGGTTGTGATACACAAATTTATACATACGGACCAGAAGGTCATGAGTTCGAAGCCAGTACAGGACATCAATGGGTAGCTGAGAGGTCTGCGCAGTTGTAGCAACCCGCATGTGGGCCTGCCATCGGACTTCCTATGTCCCACAAATTATTATTATTCATAACAGTGTATAAGAAAAGAACACTCAAGGTTAGGCACGGCCTGGCAATTTTTATTCGTTTTGCCTTTGCCTGCAAATAATAATAATAATAAAAAATAAAATAAAATAAAAATAAAAATAAATAAATAAATAAAAGGAAAAAAAGGCTTATTGTTGTCCTATGTTTCACAACATTGGCAATGGGGATACGAATTTAAGCTTATGCATTATCATTTCACCCGGGTTATTTTTAAATTTTAACTTGGGGGTGAGCTCCTGACCCTTGGTTTAGCTTACTGTTGACCTATGGCTGACAACATTACCAATTGAGTTGTTAATTTCAAGCATTGTGTTTATTATTTCACATGGGTCATTTTAAAATTTTAATTTGAGGAGAGAGCTCCTGACCCTTAGTATAGCCTGCTGTTGACCTATGCTTGACTGCATTGGCAATGGAGTTACTACTTTTGAGCTATACATTTTCATCTCACCGGGGTCATTTTAATTTTAGCTTGAGGGGTGAGCTCCTGACCATTGTTATAGCCTACTGTTGACCTAGGTTTGACTGCATTTAGCATCGACTTACTATTTCAAGCGATGCATTTATCGTTTCACCTGGGTCATGTTAAATTTCAACTTGAGGAGTGAGCTCCTGATCCTTAGTATTGCCTACGGTTGACCTATGGCTGCCTACATTGGCAATGAAGTCACTAATTTCGAGCTATACATTTCCATTTACTGGGTTATTTTAATGTTGGCTTGAGGAGTGAGCTCCCGGCCATTGGTATAGCCTACTGTTGACCAGGTTTGACAACATTAGCATTGGCTTACTAATTTCAAGCAATGCATTTATTATTGACCTGGGTCATTTTAATTTAACCTGAGGAGTGAGCTCCCAACCCTTGGTGTAGCCTATGGTCGACCTATGGCTAACAACATTGGCAATTGATTTAATAATTGAGAAGCAGGATATTTATCATTTCACCTGGGTCATCTTAATTTTCAACTTGAGGAGTAAGCTCTCGACCCTTGGTATAGCTTGCTGGTGGCCCATGTTTGACAACATTAGCAAGGGAGTTACTGATTGCAGGCAATGCATTTATCATTTCACTTGGGTCATTTTAATTTTCAACTCGCGGAGTGAACTCTCGACCCTTGGTATAGCCTGCTGTTGACCTAGGGCTGGTAACATTTAGCTTAGAATTACTAATTTTAAGCAGTGTATTTATTATTTCATCGGGATAATTTTAAAGTTCAATCTGAAAGAGCTCCCGACCCTTGGTATAGCTTACCATTTATACGTCTGTTAACATAAAGCAATCAAGTTGCTAATTTCAGCAATATAATTGTCCTGTCATCAGTTAACTTGCGTGAGCGCCAACCTGGGTATAGCTTACCGTTGACCTATAGTGGTCCGTTAGCTTTAGCAAGTGAGTCATTAATTCCAAGCAATGTATTTGTTTTTCACATGGGTCATTTTAAATTTAAACTTGGAATAAAATCTTTAACTTGGACGAGCTCCCGACCCTTGTTATAGCTTACGGTTGACCTATATTCGGCAACATTAGCAGTTGAGTTACCACTTTTAAGCAATGTATTTATCACTTTAACTGGGTCAATTTTCAATGTGAAAGGGGAGCTCCCGACCCTTGGTATAGCTTACGGTTGACCTATGCTTGGTAACAGTGCCAATTGGTTATTAATTACAAGCAAGTAATTATTTCACCTGAGTGCGAGAAATTCAGTTGTCTTCAATGGAGACATGTTCTCTTACCCCGTTTTTCATGGCCAGAGAGTAAAACGCATAACCTCTTCCTTAAAAAGACTGTACTGTCGGGCCTACGAGACACATTCTCTTGGAGGGAGTCTGAAAAACGGTTTTCTTTTATACAGAAGAGGCTTAGTCATTTAGGTCACCCCTCTCTGCCCTATAAATGGTGGTAGAGTTTAAAACGTCTTTTTCCTTGAAACAGAGGAAGATTAGTTATTGAAGTCACGCCCTCTCAGCCTTATAAATGGCTAGAGAGTTTAAAGGGCTTTTTCTTTGAAACATAGTAAGATTAATGCTTTGAGTTACACCCTCTCGGCCCTATAAGGGGCTTGGGAGTTTGAAAAGTGCGTTTTTATTTAAAGCATAAGACGTTAGTTGTTGAGTGACACCCTCTCAACCTTATAATGGATGGAGAGTTGATTGATTGATTGATTGATTGATTTTATTATTTATGAGTCGCCCTCCACGTCAGTGCTCCGGGCGACTTACACACAAAAACACATAAAAGAATTCAATAGTTAAAAGCTAAAAGAATAAAAAGATTAATTAAAATAGTTCCAGTAGCTCAGGCTAAGTCTGGGAGGTGTCCTTAGCCATAAGCCTTTCGGAAGAGCCAGGTCTTCAGTGCGGTCAGGAACTGGGGCATGTCCCGGATAGCTCTCTGATCCGCCGGCATCAAGTTCCAAAGGACAGGGGCCGCGATGGAAAAAGCTCTCCGTCTCGTGGTGTCGAGGCGGGCCTCACTCACACCTGGGATGCGGAGAAGGTCCCTGTTTCCTGAGCGCGGCGACCTTAAATGAGCTGGTTCGGACAAGCGGTCTTTTAAATAAGCTGGGCCGGCACCATGGAGGGCCTTAAAGGTAAGCGACAGGATCTTGTGGATGGCTCTGAGCTCGACTGGCAGCCAGTGCAGGCGCTGCAGAGATGGCGCGATATGGCATCTCAGTGGTGTCCCGGTGAGGAGTCTGGCGGCTGCATTCTGCACCAGCTGGATTTTACGAGTGGTTGACTGCGGCAACCCCACGTACAAGGCATTACAGTAGTCCAGCCGTGATGTCACTGTGGCATGGACCACAGTAGCCAGCGCATCTGATGGAAGGTAAGGTGCCAGTTGACGTGCCTGGCGTAGGTGGAAAAAAGCTCCCTTACTTGTCGCAGCAACCTGGGCCTCCAGTGAGAGTCTCGAGTCTAGTATCACACCGAGACTCTTCACCGACGGCCGGGATCAGCGGCTCTCCCTCAAAGAGAGGCAGCGGAATGGGTGGCTCTGGGCGTCCCGGCCATAGAATCTCAGTCTTTGATGGATTGATCTTGAGTTTGTATGAGCGGAGCCATCTGGTCACTGCCTCTAGTCCTTGTCTGAAGTTCTCAGGCACCGATGTTACACCTGGCTCAAGCTTCAGCAGAAGCTGGGTGTCATCTGCATATTGGTAGCACCCCAATCCAAAACTTCTGGCTATGCTTGCCAAGGGTTGGACGTAGATGTTAAAAAGCGTTGGTGACAAAATGGCGCCTTGGGGGACTCCACAGTCCAGGGTGGATTTCTTGGACGCTTGGCCTCGCCACTCAACACGCTGCGAACGGCCCCGCAGGAAGGAATCGAACCAGGCCAAAGCTGTGCCTTGAATCCCAATGGCTGATAGTCGCCGCAACAGCAAGTCATGGTCCACCGTGTCGAACGCCGCGGTGAGGTCAAGCAGCACCAGGATAGCCGAACCTCCCTTCTCCAATTGGCGGCGGATGTCGTCCGTAATGGCCACCAGGAGGAAACCCTATTAGCAGGGGTCCAGGCTTCCTGAGGTTTCCAGGAATTCCTGTAATTGGATCGCTACTGCCCGTTCAATCAGTTTCCCGAGGAAGGGTAGGTTTGAGACCGGACGGTAGTTTGCCGGCACCGCTGGATCCAAGTCGCCTTCTTCAGCAGCGGGCGGACTCTAGCCTCCTTCAGCGCATCGGGAAAGACTCCCAGCTCCAATGAGTGATTTATCAACCCTGTCAGAGTGGCCAGGAGGCTCCCCGCACAGGACTTAATCAGATGGGACGGGCACGGGTCTGTAGAGCAAGTGGTTGCCCTTGCTGCGGTCAAGATTTGATTAATCTCCTCTGAATTCAGGGCCTTGAACTGGTCGAGTTTCAAGCTAGGCGATGGAGCTGGGTCCTTACCCATCCCGCTCCTCTCCTCAGGTATAGAGGGTAAATCACGCCTAAGGGCAATTATTTTCTCAGTGAAGAAAACTTGAAATTCTTCCGCTGAGATAGCTGAATTTTCATTGTCCCTCAGCAGTGAGTTGGGCATAGCTAGGTCTCGGACGATCTTAAAGATCTGTGCTGGGCGCGATCTTGCCGCCGCTATTAAGGAGGAGTTATAGGTCTTCTTGGCCTCTTTGACCGCCCGTTCATATGACCTGCGCATATCTCTGAAGGCTGATCTCGACGTCTGAGTTGGTTTCCGACGCCACGCGCTCTCCAGCTGCTTCCGCCTTCGCTTCAGCAGTCGCAGGTCGTCCGTGAACCATGGAGAAAGGACTCTTCGTGGCCGGATCAGGCGTCTGGGGGCTATTTGGTCGATGGCTTTCGACAGGACTGTATTCCATCTGTCCACCCGTTGATTCAAGGTCCCACCGGAAACTTCCATCGGCTCAATGGCTGCTGCGAAGCAGCTGGGGTCCATATGCCTCTTCTGGCGTGCCAGTATAGGTTTTGGCTCTGGCCTTGCCGGTAGGGGGATTCTGATGTCGGCCTTCAGAGTGAAATGATCTGACCAGGGGACCTTCGTTGTTACTTGCTGCGTAACCCTCAACCCGTACCCAAAGATTAGGTCTAAGGTATGTCCGGCCTGGTGTGTGGGGCCGGACTCCATCAAAATGAGTCCTAATGTGTCCATGGATCGGATGAACTCCTTCGCTAGGGGGGATGGCATATTAGCGTCTGCATGAATGTTAAAATCTCCCAAAACAATGAGTCTTGGGAATCTAAGTGTCCAATCCGCGGCAAGATCGAGCAGATTGAGTAAGCTCTCCTTCGGGGTCCCGGGGGAGCGATAGATAAGAAGAATCGCTAAGCACTCCTTAGCTTTAAGGGTGATTCCCAAACACTCCATGCCCGTGATATTCGGGGCCTGGATAACTGTCACCGGGATGTCATCCCTAACTACTATACCCACTCCTCCTCCCCTACCACCAGTTCTTGGTTGATGGAACATCCGGAAACCCGGAGGGGACAGCTCATGGAGAGGTATAGTATCTCCATTCTGTGTCCAGGTCTCCGTGATGCAGTTAATATCTGCATCTTGCTCTATGATGAATTCATTCAAGGTGGCCAACTTGTTCCGTATCGATCTGGCGTTGAGGAGCAGGAGTGATGAACAGGTGGGAGGTGGTGTCGGGAGGAGCTTTGTTGGGGACGGGTCGCAGGAAGGGGGACGGGTAGTGCTTCCTACTATTCCCATGGTTCCTAATTAGAGGTCGGCCCTTGAGTCCAACTTTGCTTCTTCCTGTGACTGTTGGGATTTTTCCTCCGCAAGTTGATGGACTCGTAGAGGGAATGTGGATAATGGTTGACAGTTTTCCGCCTTTGGCCCAAGATCTTGAAGGGCATCAGTTTGCGGCAGACCCCGTGAAAGGGGAGTCGCCGTAGCAGGCGGATTGTCCATATCAGAAGACCTTAGGGGCTTCATAGTTGTAATCTTGTCACGCTCTGTAAATTGCTTGATCGGCTTGGAGGTCGAACCGGTCTGAACTTCCTTCTCCGGACGGCTCTCCTTCCGGCCAAAACCCACCCCCCCAGAAGGTCCGTGGCGAAAACGACCTCTTCCAGGTCTCGTTAGCCTTCCCTCTCCTCCTCGGGCCATAGGGAGCCATGTTCTTACAAGGATGGCCACTCTGGCGGCGGCCAGCTCCTACTTGTGGGCCAGCGATGTTCTCCCCTCTATCTCGCGAGGGGGGGGCTCCGGACATCTGGCAATGGGCCAGAAAGAACTGATCTCGCGGGTCTGGGCTCTAAGTGGCGGCAAACAGGGGGCCAGGCGTTGGGGCCTAAAGTTGAGGGCCGGGCCTCCGTTATTTGTGGTTTCCACGTGTCCTAGGATACTGGTATCCACAGGGACTCTAGACTGAGCCGTTTTTGGGGATGATGGCTGGTGTAGTGAGCCGGTGGCTCGGCTGGGCCTCATCTGGGCCCGTCTTCGTCTGGCCTGACCCGGTCGATTCTTTTTTAGCCTCTTTTGGTTATTGTCCAGTAACGTAGGGTGTTGGCGCTCAATCAGGGACGGCAGATCCGCTGGGAGGCGGCGCGGCGCCTGGGCCGTTCCCCTGGGGCCTTTGCCAGGATCTGGGAGATGTTTAGATCCTCTGATGGAGCGCCAGGGCTGCAGATGCTCTGGCAGGCTCTGATGGTCAATGCTAGGCATATCTGGACCCAGTAATGTACATGCCAGAGTCTGGGAGATGTTTAGTGCCTCTGAGGGTTGGTGGCTGGAGCTGGAGAAGGCTGATAGCATATCGCCCAACCTTCTAAGCTGGGAGGCCAGCAGATTGTATTGCTGGCAGATCATACCCAGGGAGAGGCAGGTATGCCCCTGTGAGGTCCTCTTGTCCTCTTGTTGGAAAGTCTTCCTTTAAACACAAGAAGATTAGTCGTTTAAGTCATACCCTCTCAGCCTTATAAAGGTACTGGGGAGTTCGGAAAGCAATTTTTCCTCTGGAAAACATAAGAAAATTAGTCGTGTATGTCACACCCTCTCAGCTTGATAATCGGCTGGAGAGTTTGTAACACGCGTTTTCGTAAAACATAAGATTAGTTGTTTTGAGTCACACACTTTCAGCCTTATAATGGTAGGGAGTGTGAAAGGCGTGTTTTCTTTAAAATATAGGGAGATTGGTTATTTGAGGCATACCCTCTCAGCCTTATAAGGGTTAGGGATTTTGAGAAGCGCGTTATCTTTAAAACATAAGAGTAGCCATTGGAGTCACACCCTCTCAGCCATATATACGGCCAGGGAGTTTGGAAAGCGTGTTTTTTCCCTAAAACATAAGAAGATTAATTGTTTAAGTCAGACCCTCTCAGCCTTAAAAACGGCTTGGGAATCTGAAAAGCGCATTTTCTTTAAACCACAGGAAGACTAGTTGTTTGAGTCACACACTCTCAGCCTTAAAACGGCGGGAGAGTAAAGCGTGTTTCTTTAAAGTATAATAAGATTCGTTGTTAAAATTACAATCTCTCAGCCTTAAAAACGGCTGGAGAGTTTTGGAGCGCGGTTTTTCTCTACATCATAAGATGATTACTCGTTTGAGGTGTGCCTTCTCAGCCTTATAAATTCGGCTGAGGGGTTAAAAGCATGTTTTTCTTTAAAACATAAGATTAATCGTTTGAGGTATACCATCTCAGCCCTAAACGGTGGGAGAGTTTTTTAAAGCGAGTTCTTTTTAGAACATAACAAGATTAAATGTTTGAGTCACACCCTTTCAGCCCGAAAAAATGGTGGAAGAGCTTAAAAAGCGTGTTTTCTTAAAAACAGAATTGGTAGTTGAGTCACACCCTCTCAGTTTTAAAAAAGGCTGGAGAGTTGGAAAGTGCATTTCTTTAAAACGAAAAATCAGTCATTTGAGTTACACCCTCTCAGCCTTACCCGGCTGTGGAGTTCAGAAAGCGCAATTTTCTTTAAAACAGACAAAGGTTGGTCGTTGGGGTCACGTCCTCTCAGCCAGATATTCGGTTTGAGAGTTTGAAAGCACGTTTTTCTTTATAACATTGAAAGATTAGTCATTAAGTTATACACTCTTCAGCTGTATAAATGGCTGGAGATTTGGAAAAACATGTTTTCTTTCGCATTATAAGAAGATTACTTATTTGAGTCATACCCTCTCAGCCTCATAAAAGGCTGGGGAGTTTGAGGAGCGCGTTTTTCTTTAAAGCAGAAGAACATTAACCGCTTGAGTCGCACCCCCTCAGCCTTATACGGCGGGAGAGTTTTAAAAAAAACAAACTCATTTTCTTTAAAACAGATGAGGATTAGGCATTTGAGTTATACCCTAGTGGCCTCAGGTGCGGCTGGGGAGTTTGGAAAGCATATTTATTAAAACAGAAGATGATTAGTTGCTTGAGTTACACCCTCTTAGCCTTAAAAAAGGGCTGGGGAGTTTGGAAGTGTGTTTTTTCGTAAATCGGTAGAAGATTGGTTGTTTCAGTTACGCCCTCTCAGCCTTATAAATGGCTGGAGAGTGGGTAAGATGTAGTCCAGACATGGACAGATGCGTCCAATACATACAATGGATGCTCATATAGTTAGTTACTAGCTATTGGGGGGTCAGTCCCATGTGGCTGACACTCAGGTGGCCACCTTTGTTGTTGTACAGTAATGGCCACTTAGCAGGAATGGGAGCTCAAGAGAGTCCTTATTGCCATTGCCTGACTTCCACCCCCTTTGTGGGGTTCTTTAGGATCCGAGGGAAGCCAGGAGTTTTTTTATTGCCCTTGCTTCCATTGCCGGTGGGAATGGGAATGTAAGTGGCGGCCGGAGGATGTTCCCTCATGGCGTATGCTTAACGGGTACCTCCAGGATTTGTAGCAAACTGGGTGGTATTGATCTGAACGCTAGAGTTAAGGTCATATCACAGGCTACACAGTTTTCAGGAATTGGCAGGCAGTGCCCGAGGTCACAATCCGTGAGTCGGCCATCGACCCTCAGCCCAGTTGAGTGGGAAGTGTGAGGATGGCTTTAAAAGGGCCATGTAGGTGAGTCGGGCCTGTCTGATGGTAGTGACCAGCCGTCAAGGGGTCCTACATTTCATTATGGCCAACATTCGGGCCTTGTCGCCATTACCTGTTGGAATGGAGTGGTAGACGTGGTCTGCAGCAAACTTGCATTCACGGTCCTTACCCCCTGTTGGTTTGAGGCTCTAAGCTGATACTGGCGGAGTTGTATCCACATCTAGGGGGAATGGCTTTGGCTTGCGGACGGGCAAAGCGTCTTACAGGCCCGAGCAAATTCGTACTGTTTGGCTGGCACGGCCCTACATACACATCGTCCAGTCCGCCAATATGCCATCTTGTTGGTGGTACGGCGTGTGGAGATGTGAGAGTCCTCATAAAGTGGGGAACAAGGATGGGGCCATGCGCTCAACAGTACGGGGGGTAGCACGCTACCTCTTTATTCAGGGCTCGCGACAATGCGTTGTTTGCTGAGCGGTTGGATCGTAATATCGGAACTGGGCAACGTTCCGTTGATCTAACATAGGATAGGGGGTGTTAGGAGTCTCGGTGGGCGATGGGGACTAGGTAGACACCTGCCCCCAATCTGTGGCGGAAAATAGCTAGAGAAAGCCCATAGTCGGTGTGCACCTAAGGCACCTCCTTCAGGGGTGAGGGCCATTAAGTTAACATTCACCTCAAAGTTCAAGTTGAGGGGTTAACAAAGTGTAATGGCCCTGGAATGAAAGAGGCTGATCTCAAGATCTTGAGTACAGACCTCTCATTCATTTCCCAAAAAGGGGTTGCCCTGGTTGGATAATCAGGGAATCCAGGTGTTTCGCCCGAAATTGATAACGTTAGCCGAGGGGGCATGATACCCCGGCTAGAATACACCTTGATTCCTGACACCTTCTGAGTTAGACTTAAGGAAATTTAAATAGGTAACTTTAAATAAAAGTTGCTCAATTTGAACCCAATACTTTGTGTGTCGTCTCTTTTGTTCAGGGGTTGGAGGGCAAAAGTGCTGATACCTCTAGAATTCCATGAATTCTTGCACAGAATGGATTACAGCTGAACACTAGGCTTGTGCAATTCGGCTGGAGGGCAATCCGTTTTGGTATCCAATTTTGATGGGTACCCAGATCCGTTTTGGAGTCTCTTAAAAATGAAGCATCCTTCCTGGGACCCTTTCTTTCTTCCTTTCAAGGAAATCTGGGTTTAAGAAATGGCGTTAAGGGAGTAGTGTGTAAGACACATCACAGGTTTTTATATTCTGATTGGCCCAACAGGCAAGGCTCAAAGGGAAACCCCTTGCGAGTAGCATGCGGCAGCCTCTCAGCGCAGTGCGTGGTGCTGAATATGGGAGGAAGAGCTGTGATCAGCTGCCATGTGGTCTCGTTATGGATAAAAAACATGATGGCTGGGCCCTTACCGTTATGGCCATTCGGCTAAGCCAAATAAGATGGATTGGCCAAAGGGGGCTGACCACTCCGGATCTGTGCACAAGTCTAGTGAACACTAGGTGGCATTCTCAG
>JARBWK010000016.1:24363750-24401880 GCA_030556195.1 Anolis apletophallus | reverse complement strand
TAACCTGGGGGTGGGGCCCCCAAACCCTTGGTGAGCCTATGGTCGACCTATGGCTAACAACTTTGGGCAATTGATTTAATAATTTGAGAAGCAGGATATTTATCATTTCACCTGGGTCATCTTAATTTTTCCTTGAGGGGTAAGCCCCACCCTTGGTATAGCTTGCTGGTGGCCCATGTTTGACAACATTAGCAAGGGAGTTACTGATTGCAGGCAATGCTTTATCATTTCACTTGGGTCTTTTTTAATTTTCAACTCGCGGGTGAACCCCTCGACCCTTGGTATAACCTGCTGTTTGACCTAGGGCTGGTAACTTTTAG
Organism: Anolis apletophallus; assembly: GCA_030556195.1. Classification (NCBI taxonomy): domain Eukaryota; kingdom Metazoa; phylum Chordata; class Lepidosauria; order Squamata; family Anolidae; genus Anolis; species Anolis apletophallus. The sequence goes on along the minus strand of JARBWK010000016.1, from coordinate 24,401,560 downwards.
CTTAGAATTACAAATTTTTTAACCCAAAGTGAAAATTTTTATTTCATCGGGAAAATTTTTAAAAAGTTCAATCTGAAAGAGCTCCCGACCCTTGGTATAGCTTACCATTTATACGTCTGTTAACATAAAGCAATCAAGTTGCTAATTTAAAGCAATATTTGTCCTGTCATCAGTTAATTTTGCGTGGCCCAACCTGGGTAAAACCCCACCGTTGACCTATAGGGGGGCCCCGTTAGCTTTAGCAAGTGAGTCTTTAAATTTCCCAAGCAATGTATTTTTTTTTCCAAATGGGTCTTTTAAAATTTTAAACTTGGAATAAAATCTTTAACGGGGGCGACTCCCGACCCTTTTTTAAAATTTACGGTTGACCTATATTGGCAACATTAGCAGTTGAGTTACCACTTTTAAGCAATGTATTTACCCATTTTTAATTTGGGTAAATTTTTCAATGTAAAGGGGCCCCCGACCCTTGGTAAAACCTACGGTTGACCTATGTGGTAACAGTGCCAATTGGTTATTAATTACAAGCAAGTAATTATTTCACCTGAGTCCGAGAAATTCAGTTGTCTTCAATGGAACATGTTCTCTTCCCCCGTTTTCATGGCCAGAGAGTAAAGCATAACCTCTTCCTTAAAAGACTGTACTGTGGGGCCTACGAGACAAAATTCTCTTGGGGGGGAGCCCAAAAAACGGTTTTCTTTTAAAACAGAAGAGGCTTAGTCTTTTTAGGTCACCCCTCTCTGCCCTATAAATGGTGGTAGATTTTTAAAAACGTTTTTTCCCTTTGGGAAACAGGGAAGATTAGTTATTGAAGTCACGCCCTCTCAGCCTTATAAATGGCTAGAGATTTTAAAAGGGGGTTTTTTCTTTAAACATAGTAAGATTAATGCTTTGAGTTACACCCTCTCGGCCCTATAAGGGGCTTGGGAGTTTGAAAGTGCTTTTTTATTTAAAGCATTAAGGCGTTGGTTGTTGAGTGACACCCCCCCAACCTTATAATGGAGGGAAGTTGATTGATTGATTGATTGATTGATTTTATTTTTTAGTGCCCTCACGTCAGTCCCCGGGCGACTTACCCCTAAAAAACAAAAAGAATTCAATATTTAAAAAAGCTAAAAGAAAAAAAAGTTTAAATTTAAAAATAGTTCCAGTAGCTCAGGCTAAAGTCTGGGAGGTGCCCTTAGCCATAAGCCTTTGGGAAAGGGGCCCGGGGTTTTCCCAGTGCGGTCGGGGAAAACTGGGGCATGCCCGGAAGCTCTCTGATCCCCCCGGCATCAATTTCCCCAAAGGACGGGGGCCGCGATGGAAAAAAGCTCCCCCGTCTCGTGGTTCGGCGGGCCTCACTCCACCCTGGGATGCGGGAGAAGGTCCCTTTTCCCCCGGCCCGGCGCCCTTTAAAAAATGAGCGGGGGTTCGGAAAAAGCGGTCTTTTAAATAAGCGGGGCCCGGCACCATGGAAAACCCTTAAAAGGAAGGGGGCAGGATCTTGGGATGGCTCTGAGCTCGACCCGCCAGTGCAGGCGCTGAAAGAGATGGCCCGCGATATGGCATCTCAGTGGTGCCCCGGTTTGGGGAGTCTGGCGGCTGCATTTTTGCACCAGCGGGATTTTCGAGTGGTTGACTGCGGCAACCCCGTAAAAAGGCATTACAGTAATCCACCCGGATGTCACTGTGGCATGGACCACAGTACCCAAAGCGAAATCTGATGGAAGGAAAGGGTGCCAGTTGACGTGCCGGGCGTAGGGGGAAAAAAAGCCCCCTTTTTGCCGCAGAAACCCCTGGGCCTCCAGTGGGGTTCGAGCCCTAGTATCACACCGAGATCTTCCCCCCGGGGGGCCCGGGTTTGGGCTCCCCCCTAAAAGAGGCGGGCGGAATGGGGTGGCCCGGGGGGCGCCCAGCCATAGAATCTATCTTTGATGGATTGATCTTGAGTTTGTATGGGCGGAGCCATCTGGTCACTGCCTCTAGTCCTTGCCCTGAAGTTCTCAGGCACCGATTTTCCACCTGGCTCAAGCTTCAGCAGAAGCGGGGGTGTCATCTCATATTGGTAGCCCCCCCAACCCAAAACTTCTGGCTATGCCCAAAGGGGTTGGAAAAGATTTTAAAGCGTTGGTGACAAAATGGCCCCTTTGGGGGACTCCACAGCCCAGGGGGGAATTTTTTGGGGCCCTTTGGGCCTCGCCCTCAACACGTTTTCGAGGGGCCCCCGGGGGGGAAAGGAATCAAACCCGGGCCCCAAACTGTGCCTTGAATCCCAATGGCTGATATCCCCGAAACAGCGGGTCATGGCCCACCCGTGTCGACGCCCCCCGGTGAGGTCAAGAAACACCAGGATACCCGAACCTCCCCTCAATTGGCGGCGGATGCCGCCCGGTAGCCCCGGGCCGGTCTCGGTCCCGTGCCCGGGGGAAAACCCCGGTTGGCGGGGGCCCAGGCTTCCTGGGGTTTTTCGGGAAAATTCCCCTTGTGGTGGATCGCTACTGCCCGTTCCCCATTTTCCCCGGGAAGGGTAGGTTTGAGACCGGACGGTATTTTGCCGGCACCCCCGGACCCAAAGTCGCCTTCTTCAGCAGGGGGGCGGACTCAAAGCCTCCTTAAAGGCGCATCGGGAAAGACTCCCAGCTCAATGGTGATTTATCAACCCTGTCAGAGTGGCCAGGAGGCTCCCCCCCGGGACTTAATCAGTTTGGGGAGACCGGGTCTGTGAGCAAGGGGTTTTGCCCTTGCTGCGATCAAGATTTGATTAATCTCCTCTAAATTTCCCAGGGCCTTGAACTGGGGGGGATTTTTTCAAGCTGGCGAGGGGGCCGGATTCCCCATCCCGTTTCCTCTCCTCAGGTATGAGGGTAAATACGCCAAGGGCAATTATTTTCTCAGTAAAAGAAAAACCTTGAAATTCTTCCGCTGAGATAGCTAAATTTTTCATTGTCCCCCCGGAGGAGTTGGGCATAGCTGGGTCTGGGGCCGATTTTAAAAGGGTCTGGCTGGGGCGCGATCTTGCCCCCCAAAAGGGGGAGGATTTTTGGGTCTTCTTGGCCTCTTTAAACCGCCCGTTCATATGACCTCCCCTTATCTCTAAAGGCTGATCTCGCGTCTGATTTGGGTTTTCCCGGGCCCGACGCGCTCTCCAGCTGCTTCCGCCCGCTTCAGCGGGTCGCGGTTAGTCCGTGAACCATGGAGAAAGGACTCTTCGTGGGGATCAGGCGCCCTGGGGGGCTATTTGGTCGATTTTTCGACAGGACTGTATTCCATCCTGTCCCCCCCGTTGATTAAAGGGTTTCCCAGGAAACTTCCATCGGCTAAAGGGCTGTTTGCAAACCCTGGGGTCCATATGCCTCTTCCCCAGTATAAAAAGGGTTTGGGTCTGGCCTTGCAGGAGGGGGGTTCTGATGTCGGCCTTCAGAGTGGGAAAAGATCTGACCAGGGGGCCCCCGTTTTTTACTTGCTGCGTAAACCCCCAACCCCCTACCCAAAAATTAGGTCTAAGGTATGTCCGGCCCGGTGTTTTGGGGCCCGGGCTCCCCTCAAATGAGTCCTAATGTGTCCATGGATCGGATGAACCCCCAACCCCTAGGGGATGGCATATTAGCGTCTCTGAATGGTTTAAAAACTCCCAAAACAATGAGTCTTGGGAATCTAAGTGTCCCAAACCCGGGGAAAATCAGGCAGATTAAGGGAAAACTCTCCTTCGGGGTCCCAGGGGGCGATAGATAAGAAGAATCCTAAGCACTCCTTAGCTTTTAAAGGGGGATTCCCAAACCTCCATCCCGGTATTCGGGGCCTGGATAACTTTACCGGGATGTCACCCTAACTACTATACCCCCCCTCCTCCCCCACCACCCGGGTTTTTGGTTGATGGAACATCCGGAAAAACCCGGGGGGGACAGCTCATGGAGGGATAGTTTTCCATTCTGTGTCCCGGTCTCCTTTATGCAGTTAATATCTGCATCTTGCTCTATGAAAGAATTCATTCAAGGTGGCCAACTTGTTCCCCTATCGGTCTGGCGTTGAGGGGCAGGAGTGATGAACAGGTGGGGGGGTGGTGTCGGGAGGAGCTTTGTTGGGGGACGGGTATAGGAAGAGGGACGGGTAGTGCTTCCCTACTATTTATGGTTCCTAGTGGGAGTCGGCCCTTGGGTCAACTTTGCTTCTTCCTGTGACTGTTGATTTTTCCTCCGCAAATTTGATGGTTCGTAAGGAATGGATAATGGTTGACAGTTTCCGCCTTTGTTAAGATCTTGAAGGGCATCCAGTTTGCGGCAGACCCCGTGAAAGGGGGAATTCGCCATTAGCATTGATTGTCCATATCAGAAGACCTTAGGGGGCTTCATAGTTTGCCAATCTTGTCACGCTCTGCAAGTGCTTGATCGGCTTGGAGGTCGAACCGGTCTGGGCTTCCTTCTCGGCGGCTCTCCTTCGGCCAAAGCCACCCCCAGAGGTCCCGTGGCGAAGCTTGACCTCTTCAGGTCTCGTTAGCCTTCCCTCTCCTCCTGGGCCATAGGGAGCCATGTTCTTACAGGATGGCCCACTCTGGCGGCCAGCTCTACTTGTGGGCCAGCATTTCTCCCCTCTATCTGTCGCGAGGGCTCCGGACATCTGGCAATGGGCGAAAGAACTGATCTCATTGGTGCAAAGGCAATAAGTGGAGGCAAATAGGGGAAGCCAGCGTTGGGGCCTAAGAAGTTGAGCCGGAGCCTCCGTTATTGTGGTTTCCCGTGTCCTGAGATACTGGTATCCTAGGGACTCTAGACTGAGCGATTCTTTTTGAGCCTCTTTTGGTTGTCTGTCCAGACCGTGGGTGTTGTCCAATCGTCAGGGACGGCAGATCCGCTGGGAGGCGTGCGCGGCGCCTGGGCCGTTCCTGGAGACTGCCAGGATCTGGGAGATGTTTAGATCCTCTGATGGAGCGCCAGAGGGCTGCAGATGCTCTGGCAGGCTCTGATGGTCAATACTAAGCATATCTGGACCCAGTAATGTACATGCCAGAGTCTGGGGAGATGTTTAGTGCCTCTGAGGGTTGGTGGCTGGAGCTGGAGAAGGCTGATAGCATATCGCCCAACCTTCTAAGCTGGGAGGCCAGCAGATTGTATTGCTGGCAGATCATACCCAGGGAGGCAGGTATGCCCCTGAGGTCCTCTTGTCCTCTTGTTGGAAAGTCTTCCTTTAAACACAAGAAGATTAGTCGTTTAAGTCATACCCTCTCAGCCTTAAAAAGGTAATGGGGAGTTGGAAAGCAATTTTCCTCTGGAAAACATAAGAAAATTAGTCGTGTATGTCACACCCTCTCAGCTTGATAATCGGCTGGAGAGTTTATAAATACGCGTTTTCGTAAAACATAAGATTAGTTGTTTTGAGTCACACACTTTCAGCCTTATAATGGTAGGAGTGTGAAAGGCGTGTTTTCTTTTAAAATATAGGAGATTGGTTATTTGAGGCATACCCTCTCAGCCTTATAAGGGTTAGGGATTTTGAGAAATGTTATCTTTAAAACATAAGAGTAGCCATTGGAGTCACACCCTCTCAGCCATATATACGGTCAGGGAGTTTGGAAGCGTGTTTCCCTAAAACATAAGAAGATTAATTGTTTAAGTCAGACCCTCTCAGCCTTAAAAACGGCTTGGGAATCTGAAAAGCGCATTTTCTTTAAACCACAGGAAGACTAGTTGTTTGAGTCACACACTCTCAGCCTTAAAACGGCGGGAGAGTAAAGCGTGTTTCTTTAAAAGTATAATAAGATTCGTTGTTAAATTACAATCTCTCAGCCTTAAACGGCTGGAGAGTTTTTGGAGCGCGGTTTCTTTCTCATCATAAGATGATTACTCGTTTGAGGTGTGCCTTCTCAGCCTTATAAATTCGGCTGAGGGGTTAAAAGCATGTTTTCTTTAAACATAAGATTAATCGTTTGAGGTATACCATTCAGCCCTAAACGGTGGGAGAGTTTTTTTAGCAGTTCTTTTTAGAACATAACAAGATTAAATGTTTGAGTCACACCCTTTCAGCCCGAAAAAATGGTGGAAGAGCTTAAAAGCGTGTTTTCTTAAAAACAGAATTGGTAGTTGAGTCACACCTCTCAGTTTTAAAAAAGGCTGGAGAGTTGGAAAGTGCATTTCTTAAAACGAAAAATCAGTCATTTGAGTTACACCCTCTCAGCCTTACCCGGCTGTGGGAGTTCAGAAAGCGCAATTTTCTTTAAAAACAGACAAAGGTTGGTCGTTGGGGTCACGTCCTCTCAGCCAGATATTCGGTTTGAGAGTTTGAAAGCACGTTTTTCTTTATAACATTGAAAGATTAGTCATTAAGTTATACACTCTTCAGCTGTATAAATGGCTGGAGATTTGGAAAACATGTTTTCTTTTCGCATTATAAGAAGATTACTTATTTGAGTCATACCCTCTTAGCCTCATAAAAGGCTGGGGAGTTTGAGGAGCGTTTTTCTTTAAAGCAGAAGAACATTAACCGCTTGAGTCGCACCCCTCAGCCTTATACGGGCGGGAGAGTTTTAAAAACAAACTCATTTTCTTTTAAAACAGATGAGGATTAGACATTTGAGTTATACCCTCGCGGCCTCGGGTGCGGCTGGGGAGTTTGGAAAGCATATTTATTAAAACAGAAGATGATTAGTTGCTTGAGTTACACCCTCTTAGCCTTAAAAAGGGCTGGGGAGTTTGGAAGTGTGTTTTTTCGTAAATCGGTAGAAGATTGGGTGTTTCAGTTACGCCCTCTTGGCTGGAGAGTGGGTAAGATGTAGTCCAGACATGGACAGATGCGCCCAATACATACAATGGATGCTCATATAGTTAGTTACTAGCTATTGGGGGGGTCAGTCCCATGTGGCTGACACTCAGGTGGCCACCTTTGTTGTTGTACAGTAATGGCCACTTAGCAGGAATGGGAGCTCAAGAGAGTCCTTATTGCCATTGCCTGACTTCCACCCCCTTTGTGGGGTTCTTTAGGATCCGAGGGAAGCCAGGAGTTTTTTTATTGCCCTTGCTTCTATTGCCGGTGGGAATGGGAATGTAAGTGGCGGCCGGAGGATGTTCCCTCATGGCGTATGCTTAACGGGTACCTCCAGGATTTGTAGCAAACTGGGTGGTATTGATCTGAACGCTAGAGTTAAGGTCATATCACAGGCTACACAGTTTTCAGGAATTGGCAGGCAGTGCCCGAGGTCACAATCCGTGAGTCGGCCATCGACCCTCAGCCCAGTTGAGTGGGAAGTGTGAGGATGGCTTTAAAAGGGCCATGTAGGTGAGTCGGGCCTGTCTGATGGTAGTGACCAGCCGTCGAGGGGTCATACATTTCATTTTGGCCAACATTCGGGCCTTGTCGCCATTACCTGTTGGAATGGAGTGGTAGACGTGGTCTGCAGCAAACTTGCATTCACGGTCCTTACCCCCTGTTGGTTTGAGGCTCTAAGCTGATACTGGCGGAGTTGTATCCACATCTAGGGGAATGGCTTTGGCTTGGACGGGCAAAGCGTCTTACAGGCCCGAGCAAATTCGTACTGTTTGGCTGGCACGGCCCTACATACACATCGTCCAGTCCGCCAATATGCCATCTTGTTGGTGGTACGGCGTGTGGAGATGTGAGAGTCCTCATAAAGTGGGGAACAAGGATGGGGCCATGCGCTCAACAGTACGGGGGGTAGCACGCTACCTCTTTATTCAGGGCTCGCGACAATGCGTTGTTTGCTGAGCGGTTGGATCGTAATATCGGAACTGGCAACGCCCGTTGATCTAACATAGGATAGGGGTGTTAGGAGTCTCGGTGGGCGATGGGGACTAGGTAGACGCCTGCCCCCAATCTGTGGCGGAAAATAGCTAGAGAAAGCCCATAGTCGGTGTGCACCTAAGGCACCTCCTTCAGGGGTGAGGGCCATTAAGTTAACATTCACCTCAAAGTTCAAGTTGAGGGTTAACAAAGTGTAATGGCCCTGGAATGAAAGGGGCTGATCTCAAGATCTTGAGTACAGACCTCTCATTCATTTCCCTAAAAAGGGTTGCCCTGGTTGGATAATCAGGGAATCCAGGTGTTTCGCCCGAAATTGATAACGTTAGCCGAGGGGGCATGATACCCCGGCTAGAATACACCTTGATTCCTGACACCTTCTGAGTTAGACTTAAGGAAATTTAAATAGGTAACTTTAAATAAAAGTTGCTCAATTTGAACCCAATACTTTGTGTGTCGTCTCTTTTGTTCAGGGGGTTGGAGGGCAAAAAGTGCTGATACCTCTAGAATTCCATGAATTCTTGCACAGAATGGATTACAGCTGAACACTAGGCTTGTGCAATTCGGCTGGAGGGCAATCCGTTTTTGGTATCCGAATTTTGATGGGTACCCAGATCCGTTTTTGGAGTCTCTTAAAAATCAGCCAATGGAAAAATCTGTTTTTGACTAGGCAGCAAAGAGAGCCAGGGAGATCCTGCTCATTGGGGGAAAGGGGAATTTACAAGGCTCCCCTTTCCGTTCCTTTCCTATCTTCCTTTAAAGGGAATCTGGGTTTGAAGAATGGGGTTAAGGAAGCATCCTTCCTGGGACCCTTTTCTTTCTTCCTTTCAAGGAAATCTGGGTTTAAGAAATGGCGTTAAGGGAGTAGTGTGTAAGACACATCACAGGTTTTTATATTCTGATTGGCCCAACAGGCAAGGCTCAAAGGGAAACCCCTTGCGAGTAGCATGCGGCAGCCTCTCAGCGCAGTGCGTGGTGCTGAATATGGGAGGAAGAGCTGTGATCAGCTGCCATGTGGTCTCGTTATGGATAAAAAACATGATGGCTGGGCCCTTACCGTTATGGCCATTCGGCTAAGCCAAATAAGATGGATTGGCCAAAGGGGGCTGACCACTCCGGATCCGTGCACAAGTCTAGTGAACACTAGGTGGCATTCTCAGGGAATGGTAACATGTGCAGCACATTAAAGGTTGTTGTTGTTTATTCATTCAGTCACTTCTGACTCTTCGTGATCTCATGGACCAGCCCACGCCAGAGCTCCCTTTCAGCCGTCACCACCCCCAGCTCCTTCAAGGTCAAACCATTCACTTCAAGGATACCATCCATCCATCCTGCACTTGCTCTGTCCCTCTTCCTTTTTCCTTCCATTTTCCCCAGCATCGTTCTCTTCTCTAAGCTTCCCTGTCTTCTCATGATGTGGACAAAGAAATTCATCTTTGCTTCTACTATCCTTCCCTCCAATGAGCAGTCAGGCTTTATTTCCTGAAGTATGGACTGGTTGGATCCAAGGTACTCTCAGAACTTCCCTCCAGCACCACAGTTCAAAAATGTCTATCTTCCTTCGCTCAGCCTTCCTTATGGTCCAGCTCTCATATTCATAGGTTACTACGGGGAATACCATTGCTTTGACTATGCGGATCTTAGTTGCCAGTGTGATGTCTCTACTCTTCACTATTTTATCGAGATTGGTCATTGCTCTCCTCCCAAGAAGGAAAGTTTTCTGATTTCCTGGCTGCAGTCTGCATTAAAGGTGAGGTGCCTTTATGGGGAATTTCTTCCTGTAGATATTATCCTACTATGAGCATCCTCTTGGCAGTGTCTGGTATGGTATTATTTCTTCATCCCAATCTTAATGAACAGTTCTGCAGCGGAAAATTAAATCCAGGAATGCATCAATATCTATGGCCAGTGGAGAACTATTTATATTGAAATTATCTCTTCCATGATATCAATAAATTACTTAGAGTCCAGAAATGTAAAGCATGATCCTTGATACATTCTGCTCATTATCCTGGAATGGAATTTGGGGAGAGGAGGCTCATTCTCTTCCCCCACATGTTGCATTTCAGTTGCTGGCAAAAATGACATACATTCAGATTTCAGGAGAGAAAAAACTAGGAATGGGAAGATGATGGGGAGGGGAAGAATGACTTGAACGCGGCCAGGAAACGCTCAAAAGGTTTTAACGAAATCTGCCATGAGATTTGGCAGATGGTTCTGCGGAGATTGTCAAACTTTAAACTAATCTTCATTTAAGAGTTTTAAGGTTGCATCCCTACACTAAAGCTCCTTGCTCTTTTGCTGGATTGATTCTAGTAAATTATAGATCAGACCTTCTGAAAAACTGTTTCCATGAACAGAGGCTTCTTAAATCACAGCTAAACTGAGCAAGGAGATTACATGTTATTATGATGTGGGCCCAGCGGGCTTCCCTTCCCCTCTTCTCTTCCCCTTCTTTTTTCCGCCCGCAAACATAATGATGTTAAGAAGGATAAAGTGATCATACTGTGCAAAGAGGTCATCCAGACAAGAACAATGCCTTTCAACTCAGAACTCGGGTAAATCCCTCCATTCATGCCACAGATTCGGAATCCTAATGGTTCCATAAAGCCCAGCCATTCCTAAGCAGGGAAGCCCAATCCATGACCCGACATCAGTTCACTCAACCTGCTCATTGTTAGAAAGGAAAGTCACTCGAAGAAAAATAATGCCAAAGTTATTCTAGGTAAAGGTAAAGGTTTTCCCATGACATTAAGTCCAGTCATATCCAACTCTGGGGGTTGGTGCTTCTCTCCATTTCTAAGCCAAAGAGCCTGCACTGTCTGTAGACACCTCCATGGTCATGTGGCAGGCATGGCTGCATGGAGAGCCATTACCTTCATGCCAAGGCTGTACCTATTGATCTACTCACACTTGCATGTTTTCTTTTTCCCCCAAATGATTTTTATTAGTAAACTAGCTTGGGGACCCCGCGTTGCCCGGGTCATTTGAGGAGTGCATCAGGATGTAGAGTGGGTCATAGGGCTCGGTGTGTCAAGTTTGGTCTTGATCCAGCAGTATTGGGAGTTGCAGTGGTATCATGAAATTACTGAAGGTAGTGTAAGTCCCATCATCTGTGGTCCACCCTCCCCCAACCTGCAGCAGGATGTAGAGTGGGTCATGGGGGCTGTGTGTGGCAAGTTTGGTCTGTATTGGTGAATGGATGATGGTTGCATTGTTTGGAGGTAGTGAGTGAAGGTTCTTAAAGTCCCATCATCCGTGGTCCGTCTCACACAAAACTGTACCAGGATGTAGAGTGGGTCATGAGGGCTCTGTGTGCCAGGCTTGGTGTTGATGAGTCATTGGATTAGGTTTGCAGCAGTGTTGGAAATGAGGGAAGGTACTGGAAGTCCCATCATCCATGGTCTGTCCTCCTCCCAACTGCAGCAGGATGTAGAGTGGGTCATGGGGGCTCTGTGTGGCAAATTTGGTCTTGATCCATCATTCTTTGGAGTTGTAGTGGTATCATGAAAGTACTGAAGGTACTGGAAGTCCCATCATCTGTGGTCCAGCCTCCCCCAAATTGCAGTAGGCTGTAGATTGGGTCATGGGGGCTCTGTGTGCCAACTTTGGTCTGTATGGGTGAATGGATGAGGGTTGTATTGTTTGTAGGAAGTGAGTGAAGGTACTTCAAGTCCCATAATCCATGGTCCGCCCTCCTCCAAAGTGCCCCAGGATGTAGAGTGGGTAATGGGGGATGTGTGTGCAAAGTGTGGGATGTTGTGGTCCTTTTAGGTGGCCGCAGTGGTATGTGGGAACCAAATTGTTTGAATGTACTACAAATCCCATAATCCATAGTCCATCTTCCCCAAACGGCACCAGGACGTAAAGAGGGTCAGGGGGGTTATGTGTCCCAAGTTTGGTGCAGGTTCATCACCCGTGCTGGTCGCTGTGGCCTGTGAAAGTGGCAGCCAATCAGAATGCTGCCACATACATAAACACACACACACACACATACAAACAAACATTCCACTTTATTTTATATATAGAGAGAAATACAAATGACCTTAAATAAACACATATTGAACAAACAAATTATTAAAATATCCTAGACATACCTATGATACTAGTATGATACTGGTTCTTAGTACAGTGAAAGCAGGTGAACATCATAATGGTAAAGGTAGGAGAATAGAGGCGAAGGGGGAAAGGGGCAATGATAAAGAAGTGAAAAAGAAATAATAATAATAAAAAAAGGAGCAAACCAGCATCATAACGAACATACACTTATACATTTTTCCTTATCACTTCCAGATCGCTTCCTGTGGTATTAATTCTTTTCCCCTATATATTCCTCCTAATATATATGCCTCTTTGCATGTATCTTTAGACTTGGCCGGAATGTTGCATGTTTTCAAACTATTGGGTTGGCAGAAGCTGTGGCTAACAGTGGGAGCTCACCCCGCTCCCTGGAATCGAACCACCAACCTTTCAGTCAGCAAATTCAGCAGCTCAGTGGTTTAACCTGCTGCGGCATCAGGAGGCCCCACAACTAGTTAGTTAATTGGATTTTCCAGTTTAATAGGTCAATAAATGCCCATTATTTCTCCATATATCTTGTGTCTGGACTCTTTATTTCATGGTGCGGATTCAAATATGTTCGTTCTCAAAAAACGCAAATATAAATATTCAGATTTAAAACATTACTCTGTTTATTTTAGGGGGAAAGGGCTGTTTTGGAAAGTATTCTCTGAAAATGAGCCGTAATATTTCAATTTCTCCTATACATTGGCTTGGGAGCGATTCTTTGTGAAGAATATAAAATGGCGGTAAGGCCGTCAGCACAGTGGTTGGTGCTTCAATTTGCATTGACTCACAAAAGGAGTTAAGAAAAAGAAATCACACATGCCCTGCTGCTATTAATGTTGAGTTCCAGTCCTGAGAAACTCTTCGAAAATGTAATCTCTTCCAGGGGAAATTCAATAATTCCCCGCACTCCAGTTTCTATGCACAGGGGCCAGCTAAGAATTACAAGAGGCTTTCATGACTACAGGGGATGCATTTCAGACATACAAAACCTGATTGGCAGCTGCATTTTTCTTCTGAATTGTGTGGGACCAGGACATTTTATATCTGAATTTCACATCTCCAAAATATTGTCTTGCCCAAAGAATTATAAGGTTGGGATTTAACTAGACTTGTTTTTTTTCTTTTCATTTCAATTTAGAGCTTTATGCTTAAACTAATTATGAATATGCACCACCACCCCAGGGTCAGACATGACTACACTTAATGTCAGTGGAAACCTTTACCTTTACTAACTAGTCATGGACATGGACAATGGCGTGAGGCCAGGTATCATTCTCTGACTCCCTGCCAAGCCAACCTCTGGGTGAAGCACCTGACTCTGAGGGCAATCCACAGTGATGGTGGAGTTAACTGGAGCACTGTTCAGGGAGAGAACCACTCCCATGTTGTGGCAGCTCCCCTGGCTGCCAGTCTGCTAAATGCAAAGTGCTGGTTCTTACCTTTAAAGTCCTAAACAGCCTAGGTCCAGACTATTTGACAAACCACATCTCCCTTTATTTATTTATTTACATCATTTCTACCCTGCCCTTATCAGCCCGAAGGTGACATAGGGAGGCGAACAGTCGGCACAATTCGATGCCATATATAAATACACATATCAATAGAATAAAATCGTCATATTGCAAAAAAACTAAAAACATCAAAAACATTGAAACAATGAACAATAAACATTTTTTAAAAATTGTCCTCATACTCAGTCCTTATCCATTCCGTCGTCTTAGTCATTCCTGGATCATTTTCCAATTCAAGTTTATCAGATTAAGCTGAAGCTCCAAAAGCTTGCTCGAAGAGCCAAGTTTTCTGGGGGTTTTTTTGAAAGGTTAGGAGGGAGGGGGCTGATCTGATATCCCTGGGCAGGGAGTTCCACAGCCAAGGGGCCACCACAGAGAAGGCCCTGTCTCTCGTCCCCACCAGACGTGCTTGTGAGGCCGTCGGGATTGAAAGCAAGGCCTCCCCTGACAATCTCAAGTCCCTCGTGGGTTCGTAGGGAGAGATGCTTTCGGATAGATAAGCTGGGCCAGAACCATTTAGGGCTTTATAGGTTAAAGCCAGCACTTTGAATTGTGCCCGGAAGTAAACTGGCAGCCAGTGGAGCTGATGCAACAGCGGAGTTGTGTGTTCCCTGAGCACCTCCTGTTGCTCCTGTTAGCAACCTGACTGCCATACGCTGGACCATTTGAAGCTTCTGAGAAGTTTTCAAAGGCAACCCCACATAGAGTGTGTTGCAGTAATCTATACAGGATGTTTATAGACCAACTTGGACACTGCTGTCATCAGAAGAGGTCCTCCTCTCAGTTCCACCCCCATCCCCAGCACAGCTGGTGGGAACGAGATAAAGGGCCTTCTCTGTGGCTGCCCCCCCCCCCAACCTCTGGGACTCCCTTCCTAAGAAGTTAAAGATGGCTCCTCCCTCCCCACTTTTAAAAAACAGCTGAAGACATACCTATGCTCACAGGCTTACGAGGAGGAAGAATAGTAATATTATACCTCTGGTTAATAGTTGCCATCTGTATCCGTGCCCTGCTCACCCCACCAGCTCAATAGATATCTTGAGCAATGATTAATCGATTTGCCCCAAAGAAATGGGAAATTATTGTTTCCATTTGATGTTTGATGTTTTGTCTTGTGTCTGTTATAACAGGCTGTGCTTTTTATTTAATTTTAGTTTGTTAGGTTATAATTTGTATTTATATGTTGGGTTGTATAAATTTCTTAGTATGGATGTATTGTTGTTGTATTTGGGCATTGGATGTTTGCCTTTTATGATTGGAATCTGCCCTGAGTCCCTTTGGGGAGATAGAACAGATTATTATTATTATTATTATTATTATTATTATTACAGTCATTATTGGAAGGCCATCCCTGGGGTCCTCCCTCCCAAGCGCCAGGGCCCAATAGGTGAGAGCTAAACCCCAAAGGTGATATTTTGGGGAACCCATAGCAGTTGACCCAAAAAGTCCTCTTTTACCCCAAAAGGGAAGGGTGACAAGGTACACACTGATTCATGTTTCCCCTCACTTGGGGTAAATGTGTGTGTATGTGGGGGTCTTTTAAGGAGGGAAAGAAAATCCTACCCGGCCCTAATGTGACCAGTATACATATTGAACTGAGAGCGGGAAGGTGGGTTCTACTGCCTGAAACTAAATGTATTGGTGAGGGGCCGACATTAAAGGAGGCTTCCTTCAGCCCCTCCCCACCACAGACTGGCAACAATGGCAGTGCCCAGATACCACTGGTCTCATCCACAGGGAAATTCAAAGGCTCCCCTCCGGCCATATGGCTGGCCTTATTTCCATTTTCTACTGAGTGATATTCACCCTGATTTCTTCTCTCATCCATTCACTGTGGACTGGGTTTATTTATTTATTTATTTATTTATAAATTCGATTTGGTAGACCGCTCTCTCTGGAGCCCAGAGCGGTTTACAGCATAAAATCAATAAAACATCAATAAACAGATAAAAGACGTATACCCAAAAGCCCCCCTCCCCACAAATGATCCCGGCAAGCAATAATATGCAGAGGCAATACATGGCAGGACGGTATGTTGGCAGCTGGCAACTAAGGAGGCATCAGTTGGGACCAAATGCCTGCCTATATAGCCAAGTCTTCACAGACTTGCGGAAGGCCAACAAACCCCGTAGTGCTCGTATCTCCTCCGGCAGAGAATTCCAGAGGGTCGGAGCGGCCACTGTAAATGCTCTCTGCCGGGTGCTCGACAGCCTACAGATCTTAATACTAGGGACCTCTAGTAGATTAAGCCCCTCTGAGCGCAGTGATCTTCTGGGTTTGTATGGGGTAAGACGCTCCCTCAAGTACACTGGCCCCAAACCATATAAGGCCTTGAAAGTTAGAACTAACACCTTGAAGGAGACCCGGAATTCGATGGGAAGCCAGTGCAGTGCACGCAGGAGTGGGGTCACATGCGCAGATCTTGGGGCTCCCGACAGCAGGCGTGGTGCAGCTGGTTGGGAATCAGCTATATTAAAATCACTACTGACCAAAAGGTCATGAGTTCGAAGCCAGCCCAGGTTGGAGTAAGGTTTCGACCATTTGTCTAGCTTGCTGTCGACCTTTGCACCCCAAAAGACAGTTTATTATTTATTTATTTATTTATTTATTGTTCGTTCTTATATTCCGCTCCTCCCAGCAGGCTCGGGGCGGATCACACAAAAATACATGGGCAACATGCCCTACAGTTTGAAATACAATAACATAAAACCACATTAAAACCAGAGTTACATCGACCAATACGGATGCGAGGACATGACATAGTTCTTAAACCGATGTGCCTAATTAAAGGCCAAGCCAAAGAGGGCCGTCTTGCACGCCCTCCGAAACGGGGCTAGTTCAACAATAGCCCGAACATTATCTGGGAGGGCGTTCCAAAGCACCGGTGCCGCCACAGAAAATGACCTTTGTCTGGTCGTCGATAGGTGGCAGGAGCGGACTGATGGGATTAATAACAGATTCTGCTCATCTGATCGCAGTGATCTCGGGGGCAAATACGGGGTAAGGCGGTCCTTCAGGTACGCAGGCCCTAGGCCGTGCAAGGCCTTAAAGGTCAATACCAGCACCTTGAAGGCAATTCGATACTCAATAGGGAGCCAGTGCAGATGCCGAAGGATAGGTGTAATATGCTCTCTCACCGGCACTCCTGCCAGCAAGCGAGCAGCGGCATTCTGCACTAGCTTGAGTTTCCGGATTGTCGACAAGGGAAGGCCAACGTAGAGGGCGTTACAGTAGTCTAATCTCGAGATGACCGTCGCTTGGATTACCGTGGCCAGGTCGTCCCTGGACAGGTAGGGGGCCAGTCGCCTAGCCTGACGGAGGTGGTAAAATGACGTCCTACTGACCACGGAGACTTGGGCCTCCATGGTCAGTGAGGAGTCCAACATAACCCCTAGACTCTTAACTGACGGCGAAGGATTAAGCCTTTCGCCGTCCAGGGTAGGCAACCGGCACCCACCCAGCCCAGGCCGCCCCGGCCACAGGATCTCCGTCTTCGATGGATTCACCTTCAGCCGGCTGGCACGCAGCCAACCAGTCACGGCTTCGAGGCATAGATGGAAACAATCGGGTACGGAGTCCGGCCTGCCGTCCATTCTCAGCAAAAGCTGGGTGTCATCTGCATACTGATAACACTCCAGACCAAAGTCGCGGGCCAACTGGGCCAGGGGGCGCATATAAACGTTGAATAACAAGGGGGAGAGGATGGCCCCCTGGGGGACCCCACAATTAAGTGAGAGTCTCCCGGAGACCTCCCCGCCCCCCTCCACATGTTGTCCCCGGTCCCGGAGGAAGGAGGCCACCCATTGAAGGGCAGTCCCCCCAACCCCAGAGCCGGCTAAACGGTGGGTCAACAGTGCGTGATCTACTGTATCGAACGCTGCTGTCAGGTCTAACAAGACAAGCAGTGCTGATCCACCCTGGTCCAGTTGGCGGCGAATCTGGTCTGTAATGGCGACAAGCACAGTCTCCGTCCCATGCCCAATACGGAAGCCGGACTGGAAGGGATCAAGTCCAGCTGTGTCATCTAGGAACTGCTGCAGCTGATCCGCTGCTGCCCTTTCAATTACTTTGCCTAGGAAAGGCAAGTTGGAAACAGGCCTGTAATTGGAGGGAGCCGAAGACTCTAAGTTCGGCTTTTTCAGCAGCGGTTTCACCATGGCCTCTTTTAACCCCCCGAAGACTCCTTGCTCAAGGGAGCTATTTATGATCGTGCCCAGGGGCCTCGCAGCCCCTCTCGGCAAGATCTAACAAGCCAAGAGGGGCACGGGTCGAGGGAGCAAGTAGTTGGTCTAGCTGCAGCCAGTAACCTATCGACAGCTGCTGCGTCCAGCGATTTAAAACGGTGAAGGTGGGCCCACCGAGTGGCGGCGTCTCAAGTTCGCTAACTGTATCAATAGTGGCCGGAATGTCCGGCGGAGAGACGAAATCTTGTCAGCAAAAAAGTTCTGAAAAGCCTCGGCTGAAGGAGCCAAACCCCTTATCATTTGGGACAGTTGGGATTGTTGTCAGTGACCGAATTACCTTAAACAATTGAGCCGGGCGCGAACTGGCTGACTCTATCAAGGAGGAGTAGTAACCCTTTTTTGCTTCCTTGATAGCATGCTCATAAACCTCCTTAAATTGTTTATAAGCTGATTTCGACGCTTCGTCACGGAGACTCCGCCACACGTCCTCTAGTTGTCTCTTTCTCCGTTTCATCGCCCGCAACTCCTCGGTGTACCACGGCGAGCGATTTCTACGGGGAAGGAGAGAACGCCTGGGGCGATCTCGTCTAGGGCCGTGGAAAGACTGGCATTCCAGTGTTCCACTAAGCCGTCGACCGAGTGTCGCTGGGGGTTCCCAGGCCCTTAGAGCATTCAGGAACCTAGTGGGTTCCATAAGTCTCCTTGGGCGACCAGAATAGGTTCTGCACCCTTACCGGGAGGAGGGGCCAAACCCAGCCGGACTTCCAGGACACTGTGATCCGACCATGGAACCTCCGTGATGGAGGTTAGGATCACCTGAATTCCAGCAGCGAAGATCAGATCTAATGTATGTCCTGCATGGTGCGTAGGGCCGGTCTTACATAGTGAGAGTCCGAGTGCCTCCATGGTAGACACCAGGTCCACGGCTGCAGTTGACGGGGAGGTGGTGTCGGCGTGGACATTGAAGTCCCCCAGAACAATAAGTCTGGGGAACCTCAATGCCCACTCCGCAACCACCTCCAGCAGCTTAGGCAGACTTCCTGCCGGTGCGTCGGGTGCACGGTACACCAGCAGGAAGGCTACACTCTCACCCAGATCCCATACCAGGCCCGTACACTCCATCCCAGGGATGTTCGCTGCTGGAATCGTCCTGGAATTAATAGATTCTCGGCTGAGGATGGCCACCCCTCCCCCCCGCCTCTCGGTCCTCATCTGATAGCTGGCCACAAACCCCGGGGATGTTAACTCGTGCAGAATAACCTCGTCACCTTCCTGGAGCCATGTCTCCGTGAGACAGGCAAGGTCGGCCTTCCTTTCTGAGAGGAGGTCCCTGATGGTCGCTGACTTGTTCCGCACGGACCTAGCGTTGGCCAGTATCAGAGTTGGAGGAGAGGAAGAAGGGAACTCCCCATCTGCGTACTTCGGGATAGCACGTAGGTCAGAGGGAGGACGAGCCTTCTGTCGGCTCCTCCGCTCTCTCTCATAAGACCTATGGCTACCGTCCCTATTACCCCTACCCGAGATCACGCGTATGGCCCGCCCCTGCCTAACCCTCCCTGACGGCTGGACTAGGTGTTCAGCTCCCTGCCCGTCCTCCGAAAAGGGCGGGGGTGCTGGTATTGTTCAATTGGTCCTTGGCCAGGTTGATTTAAGGGGTGGGAGAACGTATAGAGAACTGTCAAGTAGGAAATTTAAGAACCGCTTATGCAGGGAGGCTAATTTAACTAATTTACAACGCGATAAAAACTCTCCAGCAGCCTGCAAAAGAATGAGGCCGTACTCCATTGGTGTCACAAGTGGATGGTGAAGCAACAGCTCCCTCGGTGGCCAGAATTCAAAGCATACTCTCATGAAGCTGAAATGTTAAATAGCCTCTGAGTGCCTGTCTATATATGTTGTGTGTCTTGAATGTTTACCATGTGTATGTGCATTGTGATCTGCCCTGAGTCCCCTGCGGGGTGAGAAGGGTGGAATATAAATACTGTAAATAAATAAATAAATAAATATCCAAAAGGAGACCACATTTATTACATATATAACCCTACTTTCGGTAGAATCAAAATTCACCAGCTGAACTTTTATATAGTCAACTAAATAATATCCAATGAGATGAAATAAAGCAGAAGGGCCCTGGATCTAAACAAAGAAAGCATGAGATGTTCAAACAGAAAATGAAAATAAGACACAAAAACTCTTGTTCTGGCAAATAAAGTAATTGCATACAGTAATGCATCATTATCACTGATAAGCATGGACGGCACACATTCTCTCATGGAAACATTCATATTTTCATGTACTGTAATGTGACACTGTAATCTAAGGTATTCTTTACTTTAGGCAAAACAAAAACAAATCGTTTATTATTTTCCTTCTAGAATGTGAGATAAATAAGTAGTATGAATGTATATGATTACACCTTACAAATTATGATGAAATTATTACAGGAAATTGCTCTGTTCAGCCAACAACTGAAAATGGGATAGAATTAGAAGCTTAGCAAGAATATTGGTTCAGTTCTGTAACATGCACCTTGGTGTTATCATGCCAAGAGTAAATGGGGAAACCAAATCTTAAATTACAGCCTTCAAGTTCCAAGAGTCTCACATCTCCAAGCAACAGCCACTCTTTCAACCATAATACAGTTTGAATTAGCAGTCCCCAAGCCAACCCTTCCCTGCAGTGTTTTGATCTTTATTCTGGGTTTCTTTGCCTGCTAGACAAATTTGAGAAGGAAGGAAGGAAGGAAGGAGGGAGGAAGGAAGGAAGGAAGGAAAGCAGGCAGGCAGGCAGGCAGGCAGGCAGGCAGGACAGAAAGGAAGGAAGGAAGGAAGGAAGGAAGGAAGGAAGGAAGGAAGGAAGGAAGGAAGGAAAGAGAGCATGTAGTACATTTTATTGATTAGCCCATTGGCTGTATCAAAAACATTTGACATACACAAAATAAGTTAAAATAAACAAAACAAAAGAAAGAGGGAAGGAAAAAAGGCAGGCAGGCAAGCAGGAAGGAAGGCAGGAAAGAAGGAAAGAAAGAGGGAAGGAAAGAAGGAAAGAAAGAAGGAAGGAAAGAACGAAAGAGAGAAGGAAAGAGAAGGGGAAAAAAGAAAGAAAGGAAAGAAGGAAGGAAAGAAGGAAGGAAAGAAGGAAGGGAAGAAAGGAGGAAGGGAAGAAAGAAGGAAGGAAGGAAAGAGGGGAGGAAAGAAAGAGGGGAGGAAAAAAAGAAAGAGGGAGGGAAAGAAAGAAAGAAAGAGGGAAGGAAAGAAGGAAAGAAAGAAGGCAGGCAGGTAGGAAAGAAAGAAAGAAAGAGGGAAGGAAGGGAGGGAGGGAGAAAAGAGGGAAGGAAGGTGTGACGATCTCGGTCACCAAAATTGACTAATTGACACTCCCGGTAGTCTGCCACCAACCTAATGGGTCATTAGGATTTACTTCTAATTAAAATGAAGTGTCTGTAGCGTTTGGCCTTTACAACAACCCACCCACCAAGAATATAATCTGAGGAGGCCGAAAGATGACGGAGGCTTCTTTAAAAGTTAATAAACAAAAGAATTTATTAACAAGAACGAGGCTATTAAATAGGCACAGTTCGTATTGGTTCTACTGAGAGGCAACTAGCGTACGGTTACAGCAATGATAGACTTGGATAGCGTGATGGTTACAAGATCAATATATATGTGCTAGAGCGTAGAGGTTTCTGACTATAAAAGGCTATTATTACTTCTTAAGTTGGTACGTTCAGTTCCACAGACAGTACGAAGACTTGTCTCCCAACTCCCACCTAATAGTTCCACTAGATGGTTGTTGTACTAAAGTTCTGGAACATCTAATCACCTAGATCGTTCCCTGAGTCTGGCTACTCCTGGGTTACTCGTAACCCACACAGTCTGAGTGTCCAACTACCTGTCACCCTAGTCTCCAGAGATGACCAGGTATCCCAACTGCCTATCACAAGAACAGTTCTAAATTGGCACTCTTCCACAGGCATCCCCACTAGAATGACTACTGGCCCTAAGGGCGGTCAGATCTCAGTCTTGACTCCCACTAGTCCAGCCTATTCCTACGTGGTGAATTGCTTAGGACAGACTGTCAGTCTCTGTTGCCAAGGCCCTGGTGATACTCCCCCAGAACCTTGCTCAAGACTGCCTCAGGCGTAGATGCCGAATCTACAGCCTGACTCTAAACAGCAGAGGCTGGAGATGTGCGTCTGCACAGCCTCACTCTAAACTCCAGACTCCCGACTGAAACTTTCTCTGACAGGATTTTCTACTCTGTCAGCTCCAACTCCTCCCCCTCTAAACTCTAGCCAATCACAGCCTCTTCACTGTAACTAGGCACAAGCCTGCAAGGCCACGCCCCCTTGCTCTGGCTTTCCCTTCCCTTAATGGTTGCTGGCTGCAGCCACCTCTCCAAGATGGATGCCAGCACAACCAAAACAGGATTTCTAAACCCCTTCTAAGCAGGCCTCGGCCCTGCTTAAGGCAGGTGAGTCCTTACAGAAGGAAAGAAGGAAGGAAAGAAAGAAGAAAAGATCCTCCTAAAGTATCTTGCTTTAAGAGTGGCTTAAAGGATCTCTCCCCAATAGACTATGTACATTCAGTGCTACCCTGTTCAGGGTCTTGCCTAATGACTCAATCTGCTCCTAATATGTTTGTAAATTATTGTCCCCTTATAGCCACACCAATAAGCAATCAAACAGAAATTATATGGGAGGGGAATGTGATTTGTCTTCTTAATGAGAGTCACCTTGCTGATTTCTCCAATGCCTTTAGCAGTCATTAGCTGAGTTCATGAAGGGAGAAGGAAAAAAAGAGCCAGTTGCTCCTTGGATGATATTGGCAATCTGCAGTGAGACCAGATGGACAGGCTTCCAAATGAACTATATTTATAGCATAGCACATTAGACCATTAAAGTCTCTGTTCCTTCTAGCAAAGTTTCCCAATTCTGGTGATGCATTCAAGTTTTATATCAAAGCTGATACACTAGAAGGAAAGAGAGATCAAACTCTGCATGTTGCAAATAAATTGGGAGGATGGAACTCTGCCTGACGGTGAAGACAGAGACTCCTGCTGATACTAAATGAGCTTTATATATTAGGACTGCTTACTGAGAGAGAATCCCGTGAGAGCCTCCAGTGCAACTCTAGTTTGTAAGCATTCAGAAGGCCTGATAATATTATGCAGTAAATTCACAGCACTGTGGTCAATATAAATGGTCAGCAGCAACTGACTTTTTTTCTGGATTGAGGTGAATCCTTAGCATTACCTGCCTCTTTCCAAAATTCTGCATTGCTGCATAGTGTAGAACAGTGTTTCCCAACCTTTTTTGAGCTGCGGCACACTTTTAACATTAAAAAAATCCGTGGGCACACCACCAACCAAAATGACACAAAATGACACTCTAACATAGGAGATGGCGACCTGCTGGGAGCAGCTGCTGGGAGCAGCTGCTGGGAGTGCCGAAGCCAGGGGAGGGGGAGGAGCCACGCCGCACCATGCCCCGCTCCCTCCCCCCAGCTTCAGCTCTCCCACAGTGGCTCTGCCACTGCTGGCTTGGCACTGCCCCCTCAAGGCTGGCGAAGCTGTGGAAGAGCTGAAGCTGGAGGGAGGGGGCGCAATGCTCCTCCCCCCACTTCAGCTCTCCCACAGAGGAAGAGCATGAGCGGTGGATGGGCTTCAGTGGACGGGGCTCCTCCTCCACGTGGCTTCAGCGAGCGAGGAGCGAGAGTCATGGTGGGAGTCATGGCGGATTGGAGGCTGGCTGGGGAAACGGCTGAAGGAGGCGGCGCCCCGGCCCCTTCTTCTTTTTCTTCGCCGCCACCCGGCCCTCCCCCCCCCCAAGCAGCAGGAGTTCGGCAGGAGGGGGGGGAAGGAAGGAAGGGGGGCAGAGAGCTTTTCTCGCGGCACACCTGATGATCGCTCATGGCACGCTACTGTGCCACTGCACACTGGTTGAAGAACACTGGTGTAGAAAGACCGGAGGGAAGGCATCCCTATCCAAACTGGGTTAAACATGCATGCCCGCCATTAACAAAGCCAATCCGAAATTTTGGAATGAATTCGGAGAATTCCAAAAATTTCGGAAGTCATTCGGATTCGAAGCACCAGCACCCCTTACATCCAGAACGAGTTTTGAACTTTTTTCTTTTGGATTAACCAGGCCTACTGGATACCCATTAAGAACTATTTAACTCAAGAAAATATGAAATGGATCATAGATTTAAGATGAAAATAAGAACGTAACGCTTGCAAAGAAGACACTACAAGAAAGACAGCGGACAGTGTACAACCAGTTTCTTTTCTGTACAAATGAACTATATACCGAGGTGAAGATGATTAGAAGCCAAAACCTTCAACCCATCTCCCCCAATTCCCCCTTTCCTCTCCCTTTTCCCTTTCCATATCTTCCACCCCCATTTCACCCAAATCCCCTCCCTTTCCCTTTCTTTTTCCACTATCCTACCCTTCCCCCAGACCCTTTTTCTTTTTTCTACTGTTATTCTATCCCCTGTAATAAAAAATAAAATAAAAAATATTATAAAAAAGTGAAAGAAATGGGGCTACAAAGTGGAGTCCACAGCATGCAAGTGTGGAGAAGAGCAAACCACGGACCACGTACTACAATGCAGTCTGAGCCCTGCCACATGCACAATGAAAGACCTTCTCAGAGCGACACCAGAGGCACTCCAAGTGGCCAGCTACTGGTCAAATGACATTTAATAGAATGCCATTTTTTTAAAGTTTGTGTTTCTTAGATATACTACAACTGTACCTTCGGTTCACTTCTGATACAACATATAAATATTTATCCATATCACAATTAGTTAAAAAAAAACACCCAATTTGGAATGGGATTCAGATCATGGATTATGCCATAATCCAGACATGTAAACCCGAAAATTTTGACTCAGATACTAGTTTTGGTTAAATGAAAAATACACTCTGAAAACCATGCATAGTACTGCTTTCTGATTACCTGGATGATGTATTGCCATTTTTTTCCACATTTACAAGTTAATATATTGCTTTGTTTTGATGATAGGTCTGAAATTGCCTATCCCAGATTATAAAACTCAACAAGAGTAGTTTCCTCCTCCTTCTAAAAAAAAGAGCTACTCTTGTAGCAATAAAATATCACCTACTCAATGAATATTTAACAGCTCCTTAGTATGATATCAGTGTGTGAAAATTATGTTCTACGTGAAGAAATGGAAAAAAGGTGGTACTTTGCATATATGCACACTATGAAGTCCCAACTGAAAATGACAATGACAATACATTGAATTTTCCTAAACCCAAATTTATGTTACTTTTGTTAAAGTGGGCTATTCTTATTCCATTCCATTTTTTTCGTTGTGTTACAGAACTGGTAGTATATGATACTTGGTTGCTGTGAGTTTTCTGGTCTGTATGGCTATGTTCCAGAAGCATTCTCTCCTGACATTTCGCCCACATCTATGACAGGAATCCTCAGAGGTTATGAGGTCTGTTGGATACTAAGCAAGTGAGATTGATATATGTGGAATAATGTCCAGGGTGAGAGGAAGAATTCTTGTCTGCTTGAGGCAAGTGTGAATGTTGCAGTTGGCCACCTTGATTAGCATTGAATGGTCTTGCAGCTTCAAAGCCTGGCTGCTTCAACACAAAGGAGAAAACCATGAAAATGAACAAAATCTGGCTACCAGTATTAATCTCTCAATCTCTCAAAGGTAAACCTGACTTAATCATGATTCTATGAATATTAACACAAATAGCTTGCTGTGAGTTTTCTGGGCTGTCTAGCCATGTTCCAGAACCATTCTCTCCTGACGTTTGGCCCACATCTATGGCAGGCATCCTCAGAGGTTGTGAGGTCTGTTGGAAACTAGGAAAATTGTATTTATATATCTCTGGAATAATGTCCAGGGTGGGAAAAAGAACTCTTGTCTGTTTGAGGCACGTGTGAATGTTGCAATTGGCCACCTTGATTAACATCTAATGGCCATGCAGCTTCAAAGCTTGGCTGTTTCCTGCTTGGGAGAATCCTTTGTTGGGAGTTGTTAGCAGGCCATGATTGCTTCCTGTCTGGAATTCTCCTGCTTTTTGAGAGTTGCTCTTTAGTTACTGTCCTGATTTTAGAGTTTTTGAAATACTGATAGCCAGATGTTGTTCATTTTCATGGTTTCCTCCTTTCTGTTGTAACTGTCCACATGTGTGTGAATTTCAATGGCTTCTCTGTGTAGCCTGATATGGTGTTTGTTGGAGTGGTCCAGCATTTCTGTGTCCTCAAATAATATTCTGTGTCCAGGTTGGTTCATCCGGTGCTCTGCTATGGCTGACTTCTCTGACTGAATTAGTCTCCAGTGCCTTTCATGTTCAAATAAATAATCACAGATACTAATCAGTAATCACAGATATAGGGGAATGTTTCAACTGGGTGTATTCTTGCATGAAGGGAGTTGGATTAGAAGGCTCTTGTGGCCCCTTCTCCCTCCCTCCCTCCCTCCCTCTCTCTCCCTCTCTCTCTCTATATATATATAATTGGTTTTTTCAAAGAGAGCTTATTAATGTTGCTTCAATTTGTAATCAAGCAATGGAACTTCTTTTCAAGAAATACAACATAGAATAGATACTCGTATATGACCCATAATCCTTACCGTACATTATTAATCTCTCATACAAAAGAGTGATCCATTTTATCTGTGACATATATATGTGCTATTGTGTTGTTGGAAGCTTTCGTGACTAGAATCACTGGGTTGCTGTGAGTTTTCCGGGCTGTATGGGTATTTTCCTGAAGCATTCTCTCCTGATGTTTCACCCACATCTATGTCAGGCATTGTCAGAAGTCCTCAGTTAGGACTCCTCAACCTCTAAGGATGCCTGCCACAAATGTAGGTGAAATGTCAGGAGAGAATGCTTCTGGAACATAGCCATACTGTTGTGAATGAGCCTCCAGTTACTACAGGTAGTAGCATGGAGGAAGGTGCTGAGGCAGTAACATCAAGCAGTAGCTCAGTTTGGGGCGCGGCACTGGATGATCAGGCTCCTACAGCTGGGGTAAAGAGAGTGGCTAGTGCTTCAAGCCTTGACAAAGATAGAGAACAGAGGAGGAAAATTCAGCATCTACTTTGGGATCCTTCTGAGTCTGATACATTTGAAGGGTTTCCAGGGAATGCAGAATTACAGTCAGAAGAAAGTGATACAGACCTAGATTCGGCATTGGTGCAGGAAGTGAGAGATGTATGCAATGTGGACTCAGGGGACAGCACATTTCTGAGGTTTCAGACGGATCAGGACTGGCCGTCTTCTCATTCAGAAGCTGAAGGGGTCCCTTTAAGTCAAGAAGAGCTTTGGCTGGCTTGGAGATCTGGGCATGGTGCAACAGCTGCAGGGAATGTGAATGCTGCTGCTTTGGAGCAGGGCGGGTTCTCTGATGACTCTGATTGTTAGTGCTATAAGAGAAGTGAGTATTTGGCTTGACCCTCATGGTGGTCAAGGAGTTGCTATTCTGGTTCGTGTATCCTGTGTTCCTGTATCTTTGTTCCTGGTTTCCAGATTACTCGTGAGTTATTGGGTTCTTTATCCACTTTGTTCCTTGGGAGAGCTGCTATGGCAGCTCTAGCTGATATTGGGAAAAGGTGGGGGGTTTTGGGATTCATGTCTGCTTTTTTGTTTAGCTGCTGCCGTGTACCTCTTGACCTTCGCTGTGACTGCTGTGAGTTTCCTGTTATAGAGTGTTTGGTATAGTATTACATGGAGGGAGGTAGATGCTGTGTTTTATGGGGGCTGTGAATTATGTGTTTTCTGTATACTCGGCTCCTGTCGACTCTGGAACGTCTCCGCCTTTTCTGTCTGCTTTTCTCCTGCCCTATGACTCCCGGATCGGTATTGGACTATGCTTCATGGACATTCCTTTGACTGGACGCCGCAGAAGGACGTTTGTTGTTTGTTTTTGGGTTCTTTTCTTCTCAGCATTTTTGGTTTTGGGTTTCCTGGGATTATTGGGGTTTTTACAGCCGAAGATAGGCTATTTTTTGTTATTCCAACTTCCATTTCATGTTTAAATAAACTTTTGTTATCTTTTAACTCCTGGACTCAGCCACTGCCATCTCTGTACCACAACACATACAGCCCGGAAAACTCGCAGCAACCCAGTGATTCTGGCAACGAAAGCTTCCAACAACACAATAGCACATATATATTTAACAGATAAAATTGATCCCTCTTTTGTATGGGAGATTAATAATGTACAGTAAGGATTATGGGTCATGTGTTATTGTTCATAGAATCATGATTAAGTCAGGTTTACCTTTGAGAGATTATTCAGCTTGTTATTAGATGCCCTGCACTGACTGACAAGAGACTGTTTCCCAAAATGATGTACAGTATTCCCACCTCGAAACTTTGCTGAATTTCCATCAACTAGAAATACAACTTCAGTGTATCACTTAGCCTGTGCAGCATTGAATTCCCATGACATCTATTCCTTCTCCCGCTGCACATGATTTCTAAATTTCACCCTGTTTCATTGGAGTGAGGAAATGAAATTCAGAAACAACAGAAATAATGGCTTGTTCTTACATTACACTTGGGAAATCTAGGCGAAAGGATTCTCAAAAGCCTACAGATCATGCAGAAATGCCCACCAACTTAAAAGAACCACAGAAAAGTTCGTATTTTCATTATAATAATGACAAACGTTTCTGAACTTTGTACTTTTCCGTTACCAAAAAGGCAGTATTTATTTACATATAAATATGCAAACTGATATTTATGTTATTTCTATGATCATAGTTTTGATTTAATTATGATTATATAGGGCCCCCAGTGGCACAGCATGTTAAACCGCTGAGCTGCTTTACTTGCTGACCAAAAGGTTGGTGGTTTGAAACTGGGGAGTAGGGTGAGCTTCAGCTTCTGCCAACCTAGCAGTTCGAAAACATGCAAATATGAGTAGATCAATGGCGGTGTTGGTTAACAAGATGGGTGAACACTCGGAAATGAAGACGGCAATGATAGAAAGGGCCCAGGCGGTGGTGGTTTTAGGATGGAAGGACTCCATGAAATGGTCAATAGACAATAGGCTGCGGTACTTGGTAGAACACATTCAATTCGAAATTATGGAGATGGTCAATCAATTACATGAGGATAAATTGCGACAGCTGTTGGGACGATGGGATCGGGTGAGAGGATACATCGTATGGAGAACCCGGGATCAAACCATTAGGAATAAGTTGGAGTTATTATTTAAGATGTAATGTAAACTATCCAAGAAGCTTGCAGAAGAGGAGGAAGAAGAAAACAAAGATGTAACCCTCAGCAGGGGTGGAGGGTCACGTTCACAGGGCACACTGTTGTTTATGTTGTTTATGTATATATGTTTGTATAAACGTTGTAAAATAAAAAAATTAAAAATCAAAAAAAATATGAGTAGATCAATAGCTACCACTCCAGCTGGAAGGTAACAATGTTCCATGCAGTCATGTAGGCCACATGACCTTGGAGGTGTCTATGGACAATGCCGGCTCTTTGGTTTAGAAATGGAGATGAGCACCACCCCCAGTGTCAGGCACGACTGGACTTAATGTCAGGGGAAAACCTTTTATATATGACTTAAAATTATTTCTGACTCACGAAGATATACACCCCATTTTTCTGATGTGGGTCATACAATTAGAATGCATCTCTTCATATATGGATATGAAGAATACACATTTTATTACCAAACTGTTTGGAAATATGAAAATCCAATGGCGCTAACCATACCAAATAGAGACGAATCCTTCTGCTTGTGTGGAATTGTTTTTAAATACATCATTTGTACATCCAAAGTATAATTACATTTCTTGTTTCCTTCTACGAAATCAAAATGCATATGGCACAGTTATGCAAACATTTGGTATTATCCTTGCACTGTCGTATGTCCATGCATCGTTCTGTTGCTTGCTTGCTTGCTCTAAATACATCTAAATATATCACATCTAAATATAATGATACCAATCTAAAATTTAAAAAGGGAAAATCAATGATGTTTCACCAACGCTAAGCCAGATATAAGAAATGGGCTGTAATCAGGGGTGATGAAAAAGTATGGCCTTCTATGTAATATCTATTATTATTTATTTACATCATTTATATCCCGCCCTTCTCACCTCACAGGGGACTCAGGGCAGATTACAGTGTACACATTACATTTAGACACACAAACACACAAGACAGACATAGGCAATTTAACATCTGGCCACCAGGGGGAGCTGTCGCACTCCTTCATTCCTCAGCGTGTTTTCTGGAGATCTTTTTTATGGCCTCGTAAATTAGTTAAATTTAGACTTCCCACTAAGTGGTATCTTAATTTCCTACTTGACAGATGCAACTGTCTTTCGGGTTGCAAAGGTTGACAATGGGCTACACAATAGGTCGAGAGCCCACCTCGACCCGGGCAGGCCTCAAACTCATGACCTTCTGGTCAGTAGAGATCTTATGCAGCTGACTGTGAGCGTTGGTAGGCCGCTCAATAATCACACTCACTCGGGTATTGAGGAAATGCTTTATGAGTCCTTAATCCAAGGCAGTAAAAACCGTACTGAAGCCTTCCCTCCAAAATCCCTGCTCAAAACTCCCGAGCCCCTCCCCCTCTGGCGAAGAGCCAATCCTTGAACAGATAACCCCGGAACCCCACCCCTCTTGTCCTTTTTCGGCGGGAACTCCAACAGCTCAGAAACAACAGGGAGCAACATGGAGCTACAGAAACAACATGGAACAAGGAGAACCAAAATGGCGGCCGCGCCTCCGATCGCTCGATCCTCTTCCAAGATGGCAGCCGCGTCTTTGTCCATTGCGCTATCCCGCATTGGACAAGGCGCCGCTGACATAGCGCCCCCCTCCCGAAGGAGTCCACCGACCTGGGGGGGAAAAGAAGCAAAAGTATATTCAGGGCCCTGGCTTGTCCGGGAAGGCCCTATGAAACCTGTTGACCAATCTGGGGGCCTTGACATGTTCTGCTAACACCCACTCCGGCTGCAAGTCTTTGGAAAGCCACTGCACGAAGTATTGAAGTCTGCCCCTAAGCCTTTTAGAGTCTAAAATATCCTTAAGCTCAAAGTGGGTATGCTCCCCGATCATGATCGGGACTGGGGCGCTCCCCTGTGGAGACCACTTGCGGTGGGTTACTGCCTTTTAAGCAGGCTAACGTGGAACACCGGGTGCACCTTGCGCCACGTGTGGGGAAGGTCTAGCCTAAGGGTGACCGGGTTGACCACTTCAGTCACCCGTAGAGGGCCAACAAACTTGTCCGCAAACTTGCGGGAGGGCTGGGTCGATCGCAGGTGCTTAGTGGAGAGATATACCATGTCTCCTGCCACATAGGTTGGCTGTGGCCCTCTCCTTTTATCTGCATGAGTTTTGTAGTCTTCCCTGGCCTTCCTCAGCGTCCTTTGAATCTCTGGCCAGGCTGCGGCAACCCGCGCGCCCCAGGACTCGGGGGTGCAAGGCGGAGGTGCAGAAGTATCAATAGCTGGGAAGGGCAGGAAGTCCCGACCACCCACGGCCCGGAACGGAGACACTCCCGTGGACGCGTGGTCGGTGTTGTTATAGCAGTATTCTGCCACATCCAACAGGTTGACCCACTGGTCCTGCTGATACGTAGAGAAGCACCTCAAGTATTGCTGGAGCGTCCGCTGAACTCTTTCGGTCGCTCCGTCTGTCTCGGGATGGAATGCCGTACTCAACGCCCGTTGGGTCCCCAGGGCGGCCAGGAACGCCTTCCAAAATTTAGCAGCGAACTGCGGGCCGCGGTCACTTATGACCCGACGAGGGCTACCATGCAGGCGAAATACATGATGTATAAAGAGTTTGGCCAGCTCCGGCGCCGTTGGCAGTCGTCGCAACGGCACAAAGTGGGCCTGCTTGGAGAACAGGTCCACTATCGTCCAGATGGCGGTGAACCCCCCGCTCTCCGGGAGGTCCACTACGAAATCCATGGCTATTTCTCTCCATGGTTCTGCAGGGTCAGCTACTTGCTGCAATAGGCCCGTGGGGCATCCCACCTTCGTTTTATTCCTGGCGCACACGTCACACTCGGCGATGTATTGTTTTGCGTCCCTCCTCATCATCGGCCACCAGAACTGCCGGGCGAGTAGCTTCAGCGTCTTTGAGAGCCCGAAGTGTCCTGCCATGAGCGTGTCGTGCCCTATTTCTAGGACCTGTGCCCTCAGGGCCTCGGGGACGTAAACCTTGGTTCCCTGGCTCCAGATGCCGTCATTCTCTTCCAGGCCTTCCGGGTGCCGGACCAGCCATTCATCTGTGCGGGACGCTGTCTTGATCTGGTCCAAGAGAGGCTTTGCCAGCTCTCCGGCGGTGGCCTTTGCTTTGACTGCTGCCTGGGTGGCGGCGACCAAACCCAGTTGTGGGTTAGAGAATACGGTTCCCATCTCTCCTGGGGCCGAGTAGTCCGCATCAGGCATGCGCGAGAGAGCGTCCGCTACGACATTTTTCGGGCCCGGGATGTATCTCAACTTAAAATTGAATCTGCTAAAGAACTGGGCCCATCTCAGCTGCTTAGCGTTCAGTCTCTGGGGGTCCTGCAGGGCCTGCAGGTTCTTATGATCTGTCTAAACTTCGAAAGGGACCGGCGTTCCCTCCAGGAAGTGCCTCCAATGGGCCAGAGCTGCCCGTATGGCAAACGACTCCTTCTCCCATACGTGCCATCTTTATTCCGTTTGGGTGAACTTCTTGGAGAGATAAGCACATGGCCTCAAGTGGCCTTCTTCATCCGGCTGGAGGAGGACTGCTCCGTATGCCGCCTCGGACGCGTCACACTGCACTGTGAAAGGCCTGCTCATCACCGGGTGAATCAACAGGGGCTGGCTGGTGAACTGCCGCTTGAGGTTCACGAACGCCTCTTGACACTGTGGTGTCCATTGAAGTTTGGCGCTAGGGGTTTTGGTCTTCCTGGTTTCTCCCAACCCCTTAGTTTTAAGCAGGTCTGTTAGCGCTAAGGTAGTCTCTGCAAAATTCGGGATGAATTGCCGGTAGAAGTTCGCGAATCCCAGGAACCCCTGCAGCTGTCTCGCGTGCGGGGGCTTCCCATTCAGTACGTCTCGCACCTTCGCCGGGTCCATCGCGATGCCCCGTGTGGAGATGCGATATCCCAAGTAGTTCAACTCGGTCTGATGGAACTCGCATTTGGACAACTTGGCGTATAGCCGATTGTCTTTCAGCCTCCTCAGGACTTCCGGGTCAACGCCACGTGCTCTGTACGGGTCTCTGTGTAGATCAGGGCGTCGTCCAGGTACACAATGACCCCCTTGTACAACAGGTCTCTGAGGGCCTCGTTGATCAACTGCTGGAAGATTTTTGGCGCCCCCTTTAGGCCGGAAGGGTGACTAAAAACTCGAAATGGCCCAAGTGACAGTTGAAGGCCGTCTTCCAGCAGTCCTCTGGCTTGACCCGGATTCTATAGAATGCCTCTCGAATGTCTAGCTTCGTGAACAGCCTAGCCTTCCCCAGCTGGGCCAGGATCTCGGACATCAAGGGAGGGGGTGCGGATTCGCCGAGCTGATGGCGTTTATCCCTCGGTAGTCCACACAGAGCCGGAGACTCCCATCCGCCTTGGGGCGGAAGAGCACGGGGGCCGCCAGTGGGCTATCTGAGTGTCTAATAAAACCCCTGGACAGGTTTTTGTCTATGAACTCCCTCAGCGCCCTTTTCTCCGGCTCCGACATTGCATACATCTTGGGTTTGGGGAGTGTCGCCCCCTCTTCTATCTTAATGGCGCAGTCCATTAAGGTGGCAGCTCGTCGCATTCTTTCTCGCTGAACACCTCAGCCAGCTCCAAGTAGTCCTGCGGTACTCCTGCCCATTGGGCGAGCCCGGCTCCTGCCGTATTAGGACTCCCCTCCTTCTCCTGGGTACTCTATCTTAGCTTGAACCTGCCCATCTCTGAAGCGCACCTCCCTGTCTTCCAGTTGATCCTCGGATTGTGTTTCTCCAACCAGGGGCTGCCCAGAATAAAGGCTTGGTTAGCCATCTCGGAGATCACAAAATTGATGCCCTCTGTGGGTCCCTATCCGCACCTCTAACTCCCGGTCTTTCTAGTGGCTGGCGCCCCGTTGGCGAAGGTCCCATCCAGCTCTTGAACAGGACCGGGCCACTAACTCCCGGGGGGGTCACTCCTAGCTGGGCTGCTAAGCCAGGGGACATTAAGCATCTGGTGCACCCACAGTCTAGCATGGCACTAGCCTCGGTCTCTTTGCCGGTGGCGGGGCCGCGCACGGCTACTTTAAATGTGAGGATTCCTCCACTGGGAGGCTCCGACTCACCGCCCTGGGATGGTGAGATCTGCCGCCGCCGACTCTTCCGATCCGCTCTCCTCCGCGCCTCTCTCGTAGTCACCTCCGCCCCTCGGGTTGGTTGGCGCTCGGGCCAACTCTCTAGCCGCCCTTCCCTTGGCCTTGGTCGTCTTCGGTGTCCCGGGGTCGGGTCCGACCCTTCTCCCCCGCGCGGGCGGCCTCCTCGGGCATTCGACCGCCCGATGCCCCTCTCGGCCGCAGGTGAAGCAAGCGCCTCTCCGCGGTCTGTTTGCGTCTCGACTTGGCGACCTCCGCCGGGTTGGCGACCTCCGGGCCAGCCCCGTTCGCATGGTTGGGGCCGGGTCGCGTGCTCGCGGGGCGTCTCGGGGCCTCCTGGGTGCCGCCTCCCGATCGCACTCCACTTGGCCGGCCAGGTCAATCCATCCTTCCAGGGTGTCCGGGTTTCTGCGGTTCAGAGCCCAATCCAGGGTCTCTCTCCTCAGTCCTGCTTTAAAATAGTCTAATTTGGTCGCCTCTGACCAATCGCGGGTTTTTCCGGCAAGGGCCTTGAACGCCAGGGCGTGCTCGGATACCGCCCTCGACCCCCTGGTAGATCCGCTTCAATTCTGCTTTAGCTTTTGCTTCCGCGTGCGGGTCTCTAAACCGCTGCTGCAGCGCCTCAGGAAGGCCTCAAGACCCCTAAGCTCCGGGGCATCGGTCTCGGTCATCTGGACCAACCAGTCGGCCGCAGCGTTTTTCAGGTTGCTTCCACGGCCCTCACTTGGGCCGCCTCGGAGGGAACGAGTCTCCATAGTCTTCCATAAAATTGCGGACATTGGTGACAAAAAAGAAAGGTGGCTTGGGTCTCCGTCGAACTTGACTTTTAAGTCTCTCCGATGGCTGCTTCCTTCCAGGGTCCGGTCGCTCGGGCCCAGGTTGAAGGTGGAGGTCCCCTGGCGGGGTGAAATCGGCGCCGGCCCCTCCGAGCGGCCCTGCCGGGCGGCGGTCTCTCTGCCCTCCGGGCCGCATAGCTTGAACGCCCCTCCGTGCCTCGATCTTCCTCGGTGGGGGTCCCCATGTGTCCATCCGCCTCTGCATCATTCCCATCTGCTGGCGGATGTCGGCTATGGCTCTGGCCATCTCTCCCATCATTTCCTCCATCCGCCCGCCCCGACTCGTGCCTTCCACTGGGCCCTGACCGACTCCCTCCTCGGGCCTGGGGCTCCCCTTCTTCCGCCGCGTCACCTTCTCGTCCCACCGGAGGGGCGGAATCGCGGCCTCCTGGTCGCCTGCTCGGAGACAATCACAGGCCTCTCCCCTCCGGGCCTCCAGCCGCCTCACCGAGATCCCATCTTCCACCTCTTGGATCCCCCGCCAGCGGTTCCACTCGGGGCTCCTGGAGGTCTTCTTCCTTCCACTAGACATCACAGGGGGGGCTTCGCGGTCGGATCGGCTCACGACTGCGATTCAGGTAGTGAGTACGGTTTTTGTGTGAGCGTTGGTAGGCCGCTCAATAATCACACTCACTCGGGTATTGAGGAAATGCTTTATGAGTCCTTGGGTTTTCCCCCTCCGGAATTTCCCAACCCCCCGAGCCCCCCCCCTCGGGCCCGAAAAAACCAACCCCTAAAAACAGATAACAATCCCTGAACAGATCCCAAAGCCCCACCCCTCTTGCCCTTTTTTCGGGCGGGAATTTCCCTTTTACAGCAACAACCCCTGAACAAGAAGAGCCAAAATGGCGACCGCCCCCCGTTCCCGACCCTCTTCCAAGATGGCGCGGTTTTGTCCACTGCTACCCCGATTGGACAAGGCCCCGCTGAAAACTATACCACAATACAACAATATAATAGCAATCATATAAATAAACATTAAAATTACAGTCTTTAAAAAACCAAAAAAAAAACTTTAAATTAAAACCATAAACAAAACACAGTATAAATTTGCCTTCCCAAAAAACCAAAACAATGTCCCGTAAAATAACATTTTGCTGCCCAAAGGGCCCGGTCCCAAAACCAAAATTGTGGCCTTTTTTCCAAAACAAAAATGATGGGGTCAAACCCATTTATTTATTTTATTCCATGGGGGGGCGGGCCAAAAACCGGAAGGCCCCGGGCCCCGTCCCCCCAACTGCATTTGGATGTTGGTGGGGGTGAGCAGGGCCTCCCGAAAACTTTTGGGGTGCGAGGGGGACATAGAGGCAGATGCATTTCAGACAAGTGTTGGGCCAGAACCAAAAGAGCTTTAGGTCAATCCAGCCCTTGAATTGGGCTCGGGGATGGACAGGCAGCCAGTGGAGCTGACACAACAAGGGGGGGGGGTATGTTTTAAAGTCACCCCAGTTGGGAATCTGGCTACCCCACCCCGGATCCCAAATGTGTTTCCCAGTCATTTGAAAACAGCCCCCTTAGGCGTGTTTCTGAATCTAACTGGGATTAACTAGAGCATGGGCGATTTGCGATTTAAAACTCCCCAAGGACGGGTGATAATTCCCCCAAAAACCAAAAAGTTCCCCCCCTTCCCTTTCCCGAAAGGGGGTTTTTTTTCCCCTTTCCTGGAAGTGGGGCCCCCAAAATGCCTTGGGAAAAAGTGTTTGGCTGCGAGCATTTGGGGCAGCCTGGGAAAAGAAAAACATGTGTGCGCCTGCCTGGAAAACACCCTCCTCTAGAGTAGACATCTTTAAAAACAAGAAGCCTTTTTAAAGTGCACATGCCCATCCCGCAGCTAAGTGCCTCCTTTCAGAATATAAATGGGGGAAAAAGCCCCCAAATTACAGGCATCCTTTCAGCCAAACACCTCCCCCTAGAGTACAAACAGGTAAGAAGCCTCCCCTTTAAAACTCCCCCTACCCAGCTGGGGCCTTTTCTTAGGAAGGAAACAACTTTAAGAACTTGGCTCCCTTTCCTTGGGAAAAAGGGGTGTGGTGTGCGGGTCCGGAAAAAGAGAATGTATTTCTGCCTGCAGATGAGCACCTCTCCTTTAGATAAGGGTGTTTTGAAAACTTGCCTTCCTTTAAAGCCCTGGAAAGAGTGCATGGGCAAGGCCCCGGGAGAGAAAATATTGTGGTTTTGCAGCACCCCCTCAGAGTAGAAACAGTTAAATGCCTGATATGAGGGAAGGGGAACCCGGGGAATCCCCCCCCCCCATATCAGGCTGATAAAAACAGATTTTTTGGCACCCCGGGCCCCAAAAAGAATTTGCCCTCCTGAATTGGAGGTCCCAAAAAAGATCGGGACCCCCACCAAAAGCCGGGACATTGAAACGGGTCAAATTTTTCCCAGATTCCAAGCCTAGTTGACTGAAATGTCCTATTTCAAAATATCATTTCTTTTTTGGGAGCTAAGCGTTTCTGTATTATGTAGTATTATTTATATATTATTTTGAAACCAAAAATTAAGGGAATGTTATGAATTTTTTTAGTCAAGGGCAAATTTGTACTGCCATCTTGGGGTCTTATTGAGTGGGGTAAACTACTGGAAATAAAAAACACAAATGCAAGGTGCAAGATTTTAGGGTGTGCCATGTCCATAGGGGAGTCTGTTCTAAAAATTTCACATGTGGGGAAAATCAAAATAAAATATAGGGTTATAAAATAATTGCATTCATATTTTTCTGTAAAAAAAATTTTTTTTTATTTTTTTTATTAATTTATTCAGCATTTTTCTAAAATGAATTTTTAAAAAGATTTTAATATTTTTGAAAGGCTCTTCAAAATATTAAAAGTGTGTGTGTGTGTGTGTTTTTATATATATATATATGTCAGGATTAGGGGAACCCGAGCTTGGGGAAGGTCGGGTTTCCCCCCCCTGTCATGAGGCACATCACCTTTTGGGCCCCGTTCCTGGGTGGCCTTGGCCGTGTGTGCATGGGACGCTGAGTCACCCGGGAGTGGGCAACTTCCAGGTGCCTGGGAGGAAGTGAGTCTCTCCGGGGTTTTTTGGGCATTGGGCATTTGGACATGGCGCGCTCCCTTTTTGACCCCGGGGTTGCCCCAATGGACTACTGGGATTCTGATTCATCGGGGCATGATGACACATTGCTTGGGGATTTCAATGGGTAG